>VZTG01001437.1:44991-59253 GCA_013397845.1 Melanocharis versteri
GGGGAGCGCGGCGGTGAGGGAGCGGGGCCGTGAGGGAGCGGGGCCCGCGAGCGGAACGGAGTTTTGGAGAAGGGGCAGGCCGTCCTGGGTTGCGGGTGCTGCCCGCTGGGTTGGAGCCAGGCCGCCTCCTACCCCCGGGTATGGGAGGCTGGCCGTGGTGCGCGGGCCAGGGCTCGGCGGCGCTGCGGGGGCTGCGGTGATGCATCCCAGGCACGGTCCGCGGGCCGCCTCCGCGGCCGGGGGTGGGTGGCCCAGGGACAGACCAGTGACGCCCTGTCTGTCTGTCTGTCTGTCTCTCACCAGGTGGTGGGACAGGCTTCGTGGGCACAGCCCTGACCAAGCTGCTGCGGAGCCGAGGGCACCAAGTGACCCATGTGTCTCGACAAGCGGGCAAGGATCGGATCAGCTGGGTATGAGGTGGGGGCGGTCACAAGAAGGGCAATGTGGCAGGGCTGAGAAACCAGCCAGTGTGCCCTGGTCCATGGCGTAGAGGGACCCTGCCAAGGGAAGTCTGGCTCCTGTGGATGTGCTTTTGGGCTGCTGGGTGCTCCATGGGTCACAGTCATTGGAATGGGTACTGCTGTAGCTCCAAGGAGAAAAACCTTTTCCATTTGTGCTTGTGCTCCAGAAATGTCAGGAAGAAACTGGCTGGAGTTATTAGGAGCCTGCCCTGCTTATTTGCAGGGAAGGCTTGAGCAGAGGGGAGGCCTGATGTGTGATGTCTCTCTTACTCCTGCCTAGGAGGAGTTGTCCCACTCCGGGCTGCCCCTGTGCGATGCTGTGGTCAACTTGGCTGGTGAAAATGTCCTCAACCCTTTACGCAGGTAAACTTGATCTCCCATAGTGCTGTTGGGACCAGGTGAAGGCAGGACAGTCCTGTGTTGTCAGACAGTGTGGAAAGGGAGGAAACAACATGACCAGGAAGCTCTTGAATTAACCAACTGTTGATGTTTGCGTCCTCAAGTATCCAGAACATTTCTGTGGGTCTGGTAGCTTCTGAGAGACCTTTGGAAGAAAAGTTCCCTCCTGGATCTACAGTTGGAGGCCAGAAAAATTAGTTCCACTTTTCCAAAAGGACATTAGGTGCCTACATTTGATAATACAAAATCAGAACCAAAGTTAGACTTCTAGGAGGAACACCAGCTTTGGTGCCTAGCTCCTTTGCTGAATTTGTCCTAAGACAGTCCAAACCCCACAGTCTTTAAAGGGAAGTGAAGAGCCACTGTCTTCCAAAGCTCCGCTGCATTTTTGCTGTGAGATGACATCTCCTTCCTTTGCTGTGGGGTGGGGGGAGTTCCTGTGACCTCTCCTGTGCTTGTGAGCGGGTGTTGGTGGGGGTCCCCCTTGGTGGCAGTGTTTCCTGGGGTGTCCTTGTGAGCTCTTGAATCCCTGGTTCTGCCTTTCCCAGGTGGAGCGATGACTTCTGCAGGGAGGTCATCAGCAGCCGGGTGGAGACCACGAAGACCTTGGCCAAAGCCATTGCTGCTGCTGAGCAGCCACCTCGTGCCTGGGTCCTCATCACTGGCGTAGGTATTGTTTGGGCCTGGCCAAGACCTCACTCATGCTGACCTGGAGAGCCTTTACCTGCAGACAGAAACACAGTTCCACGGGAGCACCTGTCTTGCCTTGAAATGTCAGCTTTATTGCCATCAATGTCACTGTGTTTAGGCAAGCCTTGATAAGCTTTTTAGTACTGCTGGAGAGGAATTTGAGTCCCTATGCTTTGTCTTGGTGTTGTTAAGACAAAAGCTTTTCTGTGTTTTCCTGTGAAAGCCTTTAGGCATTCTGCAGAACCAGTTTGTCCAAGTAAGGCCTCAGCTGAAGCCCTCTGCATTATGTCCAGCTTGGCATTTCTGCTTGCTGCAGTCTTTAAAGCTGCCATGGTTTATCCTCTGTGATGCCCAATATTAAAGCAGGCACCTTCCAGCCAGCTCGGTGTGTTGCTTGCAGGCTGGTTTGGGTTTTGGGGCTGCCTGAGTGTTATTGCATCCTGCTGAACCCGTAGAGCACATTGGTAGTTCAAAAATGTGTCAGCATTGCCATCAGAGACCCTGTGCTGTTCATGTGAGGATGTCCCTGGTGGAGTGATGGAGCTTGTAGAATCCCAGGATGGTTTCGGTTGGAAGGAGCCTTTGGGACCGTCCTGTTCCACCCCCTGCCATGGGCAGGGACACCTTCCACTATCCCAGGCTGCTCCAAGTCCTATCCAGCCTGCCCTTGGACACTTCCAGGGATGGGGCAGCCACAGCTTCTCTGGGCAGCCTGTGGCAGGGACTCACCACCCTCACAGGGTAAATTTTCTTCCTAATAGCCAATCTAAACTGACTTTCAATTTGAGGCAGTTCCCCCTTGTCCTGGCACTCCAGGCCCTTGTAAATAGTCTCTCTCCAGCTTTCTCGTAGGCTCCCTTCAGGTACTGGAAGGTTGCAATTAGGTCTGTTTTCCAGGCTGAACAATCCCAGTTCTCTCAGCCTTTCCTCCCAGGAGTTCTGGGCTCTTGGAGGCAGAGAAGGTGGTCTGATGGGGAAGAGGGGAGGCTTGGTGTCATCATTCAACCCTGACCCCCTTTCTGCTGTTACCCTGCAGGTTATTACCGCCCCAGCCCCACAGCTGAGTACACTGAAGACAGTCCAGGAGGGGACTTTGACTTCTTCTCACGCCTGGTGAGCTCGTGGGAGGCTGCAGCTCAGATCCCTGGGAGCCCAACTCGTGGAGTTGTGGTGAGATCAGGTGAGATGGGGCATCATGCTTGTTAAGGATTGATGCGCGGAAAAACTCCACCACTCGTTAAAGTTGTAAAGTTGGTATGTTTAATCAGCGCTGGGGTGCTGGATAGCTCCTCCAAAGGCGTGCGTGTCATCAGCAACACTCATCTCTATGTTTATTCAGAAAAGTATTACATATGCACTAAGTTTCACAATATGCATATGCATATTCATTACCTAGCCCTGCTTCATATTATAATGAGTTCGCATATAATTTCGTTTGTGTAATAGTCCATTTGCGCTTGCGCAGTGCTTCCTGGTGGTCGTGGGTAGGGGTCGCTGGGATGAAGAACAAGTCTTCCTCAGGGTTGAACCTTGCATCCTTCCTTTCCGTTTGGCAAGCGCAATAAGTGTTCAGCAAGTGGTATACATTGTTTAGCAAGCAGCACTGGTGAATCGCCCCTTAACCCTTAAATCTCTTAATTCAGGATGAATCTGCTTTACTGCTGGGGCAAGAGTGGGAAGAGGTGGGTAAAGGCCATCAGTTCTTCTGTCTCTCCTTGTTGGGGTTCTGTTCCAGTCCACCCCTCTAAGGATTCTTCTGCTTGTAGGTCTGGGTGTGAAGGGGGCTTTTGCACTTTGGGCAGGGGTGCCTGGTCTCACTCTCTTCTCCCCACAGGTGTAGTGCTGGGTCGAGATGGTGGTGCAGTCTCTCAGATGCTCTTGCCTTTCCGTCTGGGACTCGGAGGCCCCATGGGCTCTGGACTCCAGCCCTTCCCGTGGATCCACATTCAAGACCTGTCTGGGATTGTGTGTCATGCCCTGGAGAAGGAGTCTGTGCAAGGCATCCTCAATGGTGTTGCCCCGTCCTCCCCTGGCACCTCCAACGGCACCTTTGCTCAGGAGCTGGCGGCAGCCCTGGGGCGCCCGGCGCTGGTGCCGGTGCCCGCCTGGGCTGTGCGGGCTGTCTTTGGGGCAGAGCGGGCAGTCATGCTGCTGGAGGGACAGAGGGTGCTGCCAAAACGCACCCTGGAGAGCGGCTACCACTTCATCTTCCCTGAGCTGGCTGGAGCTCTGAAGGACATTGTAGCTTAAGGCCTGCCCGGTTGCGTGGGCTGGGCACTGTTTGTGTGAGCTCAGGTGCCTTCCCATGAAAGAGGGGAGTCCTGCCCCTTGACACTCCCCATCCCCATCCAGAAAGGGTGAGCAGTCTTTTCCCGATGTATCTCTCTGTGTGCATCCCCGGTTTAGGAATCATCCCTCTTACTGCCATCTGAATCTCAACATCACCTGCATTTGGGGAAGGGTGTGAGCCCCTCAAAGGATTGTGACTGTGGAATTGCCCATCTGCCCTTTCCTGTCATGTGTGTGAACTGCTGGCAAAGCAGCTGGGGGTGTAATGTCTTCTCCCCTGAGAGATATGGCAGCAGGAAACAGGTCCTGATGCTGTTGTAATTTCTCCATGGTACTGAAGTCGCCCTTCCTGTTTTTCCCCATGATGACACAGGCAAAGTAGAAGAGCTAAAGTCTCTTTCTCAGTGTCGGTGGTTGTGGGAGAAGATCCATCTTTAGGGGAGTGCAAAGGGTGCTGAGTACAGAGTGCTTGGAGACTCTGCCCTCTCTTTTCTCGTGGCTGGTACCAAGTTGATGTGTCAGTACCTTCAGCTGAGTCTAGTCCAGTTACACCCACCAAGGTTCCATACCCCTCGTGCTGTGGCAGGGATGAAGGAGAACACTGCTTTGCCAGTCTGTAGGGAGAAGGGTGACAATCAGGCTGTGGCTCCTGGACTGCTTTGCCTTGGCTAGGTGCCCATTACATCTAAGCTTGTGCTGAGGAAAACTGGGTGGTACATCATTGTGTGAGGCAGTGCAAGAGACAGCTTTAGCATAAAGGAGCATTTCAGCCATTGCCTTCATTGTGCTTACCTCAGACCAGGGTGGTTTTCTTTTATTGATCCCATGAGGTGGTACACGTGTTCAGGGTGTTCCCCCTGACTGGGCACTGAAAATACCCAAGCTGCCTGGTCTGCCTTTGGAAGCAGTACCTCTTCCCTTGTAGAGAAGATTGCAATTTCTTCATCTCACAGTGGCAGGAAATGAATGCACATGCTTCTCTTCACCCACATCCTAAAGTGGGTTGCAGGGTGTGAAGCCCACAGAGCAGTGAAGTTTATTATAGCAGCACTTCTGGAGAAATACTCCTAGTGTGATGTTAGTTGGGGCTAGAAAATTCTACGAAAGGCACTTCAGGCAGATAAAGACCTACTCTTTACCATCCAGAACAACAACAGTCTGTGTATTTCTGGTTTATGTCATGCTGTAGTCAGAGCAGCTGAAGGATCAGTCTTGGGGAAGTCTAGATGCCCCATTCTCCTGCCTCTTTGCTCAGTACATGCTGGAGACAGAATGGCAATCTGCTGGCTTTCCAGGCAGGAAAATTAGAGTGGGACTGTGGATGGAACTGAAGCTAGTCCTTGCAGTTAGTGTAAGCACAGCCAGGTGAAATGGGACTTTGGGAATAGTCATGAAGGCAGCATGGTTTGAGATACATGTGGGTTTCTTGGACTGTGTCTTTGCTGCCTGTAAGTTCAGTGCAGCTTTCTTCCTCTTCCCAAGAGCTTCAGTCTCCTGATTTGGGAGTGGGCTGACCCACTCTGAGATACAGATCCAGTTCCTTGTGGGCCAGTAGAGTGGGGACAATCAGCAGTGCTGCTTTAGTTACTTCAGCTTCAGAGCTTCTCCAGATGTGGTCTGCAGCATCTTTTTGTCAGCCAGGCTGGTGGGCCAGCCCAATTAGGTTGTTTCTGTGCCTGTATGAACCTTGATGGTTGCAATGGCTTTGGGTTGTGACTGGAAATGAAAACAAGTATGGCTGGAGAAGAACTGTCACTTTCAGCTCTTCTGAAAGAGGTGTTTGTATCCCACAGAAGACTGCCACTAAGCACAGTTGCCAGGCCTCGGACTCGCTGCCTGGATGTGTAACTCACTCAGGGCTTTTGAAAAGTTGCCTCTGCATGGTGTTTGGCTTAAATACATCACAGGTTTAAATGAGCTTCTGTTGTCTGAATCTGTGTATGGGATCTGGAAGCACTGCCTTCTGAGTGCAGTTAAGACTTTCCATCATGATAAATTCGCACACACCCCATGCCCCTTTCTCTGCAGTAGAGCCAGAAAAGATGCATGTTTGGGTGACATCAGGCTGAAATCTACATTGGATATGTCTAGTTTTGATGACATTAAGGAAGCCCTGGTCCCCAGGCTGCAAGATTTTGTGATCCTGAGTACAGGCATTGTGTTACCCCAGTGCTGGCATTCCAGGGCTAGCAGAGTGTTCTGCAGGCATATCTGAGCCAGTGCTGTGCCCCTCTGCCTCAGGGCAGGTGTCTCTGTTCCTTTAGAGGTAAATGCTTTTGTTAAGCCATGTGAAGAGCAGTTGCTGCCTTCAGCAGCTGTGGCCCAGGACCCTCCTGTGTGGCCACTGACATCCCAGCCTGGAGGCCCAGGACCCTCCTGTGTGGCCACTGACATCCCAGCCTGGGGGCCCAGGACCCTCCTGTGTGGCCACTGACATCCCAGCCTGGGGGCCTGGTGCCCTGGGCTTCTGCCCAAGCTGAGGACACAGCTGTTCCTTTCCTGTTGGCAGCGTCAGCCAGCCCTGATGCTGAGCTACTGTCACACACGGCCATGTGGACAATGACACACATGTGACGCTGACACGGCTGTGAGCCCCAGCCCCACGCAGGACACAGGTGACACGCAGGTGCCGTGCACGATGGGGCTGGCAGACTCACGTGATACCCTCAGGGTTCGCAAGCACCTGCACACTCACGAGTCCTTTGAGCACCAGTGTGACCCCTCTGCCCACCCAGCACTCCAGCATGGGCCACAGCCTCCTGACCCATCGCACACATCCCCTCCTTGCCAGCTGGTCCAGCTTGGCACACCAAAGGCTCAGCATCACTCAGATGCTCATCCCAAAGGCACAGCACACTTGCAGGTACCTCCCAGTACCAACACGGATCCCTTGCCCTCCTGATAGCCCTGCCCAGACCTGGAGTCCCCTCCTTGCCAGCTCGTCTGAATTTTTGCTGGTGGATACACACCTGCACACCTGGTTTGTGGGATGTACACACAGCTGCCTTCTCCAGAATCAGCACACATGCTGTGAGTGGCTGTTGTACTCCAGCTGCTGGCATGGAGCCCCTCACTCCCCTTGCTCCTGCTTGCCCCCCAGCAACTGCTCTTGTGGACAGGCAGTATTCCTGCCTCAGTGGCTGTAGCCTGAGTTCCCACCGGCTTCAGGAGCTGCTGCCACAGGCCGGGTCTGTGCTCTCCCTATGCCCCTATCTGACTTCAGGAGCTGGCCCCAAATGCACACATGCTGGCTGCGTGGTAGCTGGCACTTGGTCCTTGCCGCACACAGATGGAACCCTGTGGGGTTGCACAGAGAGAGTTACAGAAAGATTAAATAAGCCAGGACTGTGGTGGTCAGTGGAGAGCTCAGCCAGACCAGCGCTGACCGGCCCAGGCTTACACCCACCAGCCTCTTACAACCCTGTTCTGTCTAATCCCTCTTGGCTGCTCCCTGTCCCTGCATAGTCCCTCAACAGCTGACATCCCACTGTCTTCATCCAACATCCTGGACACTCAGGTTTGCATCCCTACCAGTTGCAAAGTCCGGGGCTGCCTACAGCTTCTTGAGAGCTCATCAGCTGGTGTGAGATGCCGTTTGTTTCTGGTCATTTGCCTTGTTAATGCTAATTGGTCAGGTTTTATCATTGTATCTCCCATTACTTCCCTACTGTAAAAATAAATGTTCTCAGTCTCACACATCCTTACCCCTTTGGGTGGCTGATCAGGTTTGTTCTCATCACAGCCTCCCCATCACATGTCTGGTTTATCTCTATGCCTTTTATGGCTCCTTTGGCCAGATGTCCCCAAACGGGCTGGCATGCTCCTTCCACATCCCCGACGCTGTCCTGCTGTGGGACTCTCCACAGAGGCTGCACTCTGCTCCCCTGGGGCCCAAATGGGCCTCTTTGTGGGCTGTACTCACTGGAGCAGTGACCCCCCTGGGCACTGAGGGGGTTGTTTCTGCCAACAAGGGCTGCAGTCACTGCTCCCCCATCAGAGGCAGTAGGCAGGAGCACACTGAGGCACTTAGGGTCAGTAGCACCTCTGTAAGATATCAGTTTGTACAGGCAAGTCCAGTGTCTGGCTGTGGTAGCCACATCTCTCCAGGCACTGGGGTGTGTGACTGCTGTGACTGGGTTGATCTTGGAGTTTTGGTCTTGTTCTGGCAGAGCTGAGTGATCTGCACTTTGATCCCTTGCTTTGGGATTAGCTCTGGGCTGACAGCTAAGTTGCAACACAGTATTAAAGACAGCAAGGCTTAATTCTGAGTTTTCTGTACCAGTCGTAGTTCTGCACCATTTGTATTGTTAGTCTGCTTTACACATTCTTTCACAAATCGTAAGACATTGATTTCTTACTTAAAGTTGGTATTTCCCTTCCTTGTACCCCTTAATTTCTACTGAACCATGGCTCAGACTTGACTGGAACAATTTTCCAAGATTTTAGGGGATGTTGTGACTACCCTGTCCTTTCTCACAACTTTAAAAATTGTAAATCTGAAGCTGAAATCGTAGGCAAGCATCTGTGTTTCTGTCTGTGTCTGGGATAGGTTCTTGGCTTTGCTGCTGGTTGAACCTGCAAAGGAGGAAGTGGCAGCCACATCCCCCAGCCTGGGCAGAGACCCTGAGTCATCAGGTGCTCAGGCTGGACTCACAGAAGCTTTACAGGAGGGTCCTGGGCTGGGTCTGCTGGAGGTGACAGCTGCTCCTGACATCCCCTGACAGTGAGCTGTGCTGATTAATCCCTGCTTCTGGGGCTGATGCACAGAGCCCATGAGGGCTGTGAGGTACAGGGCAGTGCTCTGCGACCCTTCTTTGTTGAGAAATGGACGATTTCTGCAGTCTCTGCTGTTAGCAGCGATGCTTTTGAGCCCTTTTTGAGCCTGGTGAGGGCTCCCACACCATGCTCAGAACCCAAAAAGGTGCTGCAGTTCGCACCACTTGTTCCTGGGGTACTCGCCCACCTGAGCCAGAGGACAGTGATGGAGAGCAGAATGAAGCCCCCATAATCCAAGGGGAATTGGTCAGTGACCTCTACACAGCTGGGGCACACAAACCTGTGGGGCTGGATGGGATCCACACAAAGGGGCCAAGGCAGTGGTAACGCTCACCAAGCCACTTGCAATCATTTATCAGCACTCCTGGCTAGCGGGGGTGTCCCAGCTGACTGGAGGTTGGCAAGACTCCCATCTGCAGGGAGGTCCAGAAGAAGGGTTTGGGGAAATGCAGGCCTGACAGTAGGACCTTGGTGCCAGGAAGGGAACATCATCTCGATCATCTCCAGTGCCATCATACAGTATGTAAAGGAAAACCTGATCAGGCCCAGCCAGCATGGGTTTAGGAAAGGCAGGTCCTGCTTGACCACTCTGGTCTGCTTCTCTGACAAGATGTCTCGTTTGGTGGGTGAGGGAAACACTGTGCATGTCTGTGGGAGACCGAGAGGTTAAAACCTCTGAAGATAATAATAAATTTAATTTACAGCCTTGGAAGAAACTAAAGTTAATGTAATAACAAAACATATAAATTTTAAGCAAGAGAATTATAAGCCTGTGTTCCTATAGTTATAAATAAAAATACGTGTTGAGTGGTTTAGTAAAAAGTTTTAAATATAGTAATATAATTCTATAGTTTAAGTTAAAAATTTAGATGTTATAATAAAAATACATAAGTATATGTAACCTAGCACTTAATTAATGAAAAACCAAATGCATTGCAGCAAAAAGTACTAAAAGTAATAAATTATCAAGTTAAAACAAAGTTTCAAGTTAATTACTTATTAAACCAAAAAGTTATAAATTACCATGTAACCCTAAAACCCGTAACTATCCTCTATTATAGCAACTTGTTACTTAACCTCACAACCTTTAAAACTAAAACCTTGTTTATTATTTTAAATAATAAATCGTGTATAACTACAATGGTCCCATCTCTTCAATAAAACTCCAACAAAAAACATCGAGCTAGTAATGCAACGTGGGGAAAATGCAACACACGTCATCTACCTGGCCTCCAGTAAAGCCTCAGTTTTCCCCAGTGCTCTCCTGGAGACGCTGGCTGCTCGTGGCCTGGATGGGCACACTCTCCACTGGGTAAAAACCAGTCTGGGCAGCTGGGTGCTAAGGGTTAATGGGGAACGGAGTTAAATCCAGCTGGTGGCACATCACAGTTGGTGCTCCCCAGGGTTCAGCACTGGGACCAGTCCTTTCCAGTGTCTTTCATCAATGATCTGGATGGGGGGTTGAGTGCACTCTTAGGAAGTTGGCAGACACCAGCTCGGATTGTAGCTTTGGGAGGGTGGGAAGGCTCTGCAGAGAGATCTGGACAGGCTGGATCCATGGGGCAAGGCCGGTGCTAGGAGGCTCAACAAGGCCACGTGCCAGAGCCTGCACCTGGGTCAGAACAAGCCCATGCAGTGCTCCAGGCCTGGGGAAGAAGGCCTGGAAAGCTGTCAGGCAGGGAAGGACCGGGGGTGCTGGTTGACAGGGGCTCAAGACGAGCTCACGTGTGCCCAGGAGGCCGAGCAGCCAATGGCACCGGGCACCGTGGGGCCTCCAGCTGCAGCACACGTGCTCCCACACACACACTCACACACAGAATGGAGAGCCCTCACCCAGCCAGGAAATCCTGACTGCGCTGGGCTGGAGCAGGGCACGGCCAGACAAGTGTGGCTCCTCCCCTAAACATCTGCTAGTAAATCTTGGAACCATCTGAGATGCTTTTCTCCTTTTATTCCATAATGGGTCCCTTATCCCCTGAGCATTAGCTCTGCCTCAGTCTATAAGCTGACCCAGAAGCTGTTCCCACTGACTCACTGGAACAGGTATCACACCCAGCCCTGGGGCTGCTGGATCTCCTGGGAGAGCCCTTGGATGAGGTAGATCAGAGTTCTCTGGTTAGGTTACTGTGGTTTCTCTACCTGCTGCTGGGTGTCTGTGCTCCTTTGTGTATGTATAGAACAACTTTTTATTGTATAACCAAAAAAATTAACTTTGTAAAGGAGCAGAGAAGCGTTTTGGAGTAATCACTGCCCTGAAGGCTTTACGGATTCGACAATCCTGTAGCCATGACTGAACTTTTATTTCAAAGCACAGTTGATCACAAGCTCCAGGGCAGCGAGTCTGTAGTTGGGAGAGTTATAATTTGCATTTTCTCATCTTGCGAAGGGGAGAAGTGACTACACTGCCATGAAAATTCCCATCTTAGTTCTGCTCCAATTATCACAAGGTCCCTGCATCTGCACGTGGTCCTGATCCACATGACGTGAAGCACTACAAGATCTTTTTAATTAGCCCCATGGTGACAAAATCTAGTTTTGCTAATTATATTGTTGTTATTCTTTTTTGAATGACCAGAAGTGCAAGGTGATTTGAGATTTTGCTTTCTTCTTGAACCCCATCATTTCCCTTAACAAAGCCATCAGGAATCCTATAAGGGAAGGTTGTTGGAGTCTTCTACTGGAGGTAGGTTTGTATCCCCTGCTCCTCTGAGTAGAGCTGTGCTGTTTTATCTTGTAACTTGAGAATGACATCTCCTAGCTTGTGTGAAGTTGGATCACAGAAACAGGAGTTTGCTGAAGGTGTTTGCTCTTTCTGCCAAAAATGCTGGAAGGATGAGTAATTCCACACGCTGCCAATGGCAGTGATTATACTGTGGAAGAGAAAATGACCTTTAAATGCTTGCTGATCACTCGTAATATATCTTACTTAACAGAGTCAGCCTCAGAGGCACTCCCTGTGTGTTGGGAGAGGTCTGAGGGAAGGCAGGCTGTGCTGCACGAGTCAGAGCTGTCTCAGCATTTCTCTATTTAAGGTTTTTGCAGGAGCTCAATCTTACTTTTATGTTAGGGAGATTACTGAGGCAAAAGAGAAAGGTTGGATTAGGGTTGAAAGCAAATTGCTTTTTCTCTCCCCCAAGCTTCTGTGGAAATACTATTTTTTATGGGAAATGAGAACAAAGAATACACAGTATTAACTGTGGATTGTTAGAAAACATGATTTCATACCAAAAGTGGCTTTCCTTTTTGGACCCGTGGAAAAAATCTGCAATTTTCAAGCAGAAAATAGGATTATGTTTATAAGGATTTAAAATGGAATTATTCGCTGACACTAAGGAGCAAACTGTGATGGGGAAAAAAATTGCAAAATCCCTGCAGAGTATTCACCAAAGGCAATGGAAATCTACAGGAAGTTCTGGTTTCTACAGTTCTCTGAAATTCTATTTTGGGAATAGTTCAACATTTTATAAGGGGAAAATAAAAAAGTTGTGGTTTATTCTGCGTGTGGCTTTTTCTTGTAAGAAATTAGGTTTTTCTTTCAGCAGCCAAATCGAGGCAGTAACTTCCCATCAGGGAAATGGCTCAGTCATCTTGGGCTGTGGGTGCAGGTGAGCAGCTCCCTTCTCTTAGAATTTCCTCACAGTGTCTCCAAGTTCACTGGATATTACAACATTATTTTTCTAAAACGTGAAACACTATCTCTGTGATTTTAACTCATGCCATTTATATGACTGAAAAGAAGTTTGGAGAAGGACTGTGATGCAGAGATCTTTGTAATAATCTAACGTAAGGGAAGACCAGAGCTTGGAAAGAAATTGGAGTTGAGATCCATGGAGCCTAAGGAGGAGTAGCCTGACCACAGTGAGGTCACCTTTAGGGTGGGCACGTTCCCTCTACAGACTTCTTGACTCTGATAGGAGCTGAGACAGCCACCTCCCTTGTCCTGACTTATTTTTCAGTGCACAGATCACCTGGCCTAATGTGGACTTCCATGTCCAGCCAGTCACAGTGATGGGAGTGGAGGATTAGGGAAAGCAGGTCCTGTGTGGGTGACTCTTTTGTCTCTATTCAGACAGAGAACCCCTGCAGCTCCATGGATTAAGCCTCAGCTCAGCCTAACTTGCACGTCCTTGCTTTAGGTGAGGGGCATTCCAGGCAGAGGTGCTGCTTTCCAAGCTGAGTGGGGTGGTCGATGTTCTGGAGGGAAGGGATGCTGTACAGAGGGACCTTGACAGGAGAGAGTGGGCTGGGTTGAACCTCAGAAAGCTCAGCAAGGCCGAGTACAGGGTCCTGCACATGGGTGAGGGCAATCCCAAGGCTGGGCAATGCATGGAGTGAGAGCAGCCCTGCAGAGGAGGACGTGAGGGTGTTTGGTGGATGAAAAACTGGGTAGGTCCTGTCAATGTCCACTCACAGCCCAGAAACCAGTCATATCCTGGGCTGCATCAAGAGCAGCACGGCCAGCAAGTCAAGGGAGATAATTCTGCCCACAAACTCCCCTCTCCTGAGACCCCACCTGCAGAGCGGTGCTCAGCTCTGGGGCCCCAAGCAAAAGGAGCACATGGACCTGCACGAATGGACCATGGACCTCCAGATCCAGGAGAATAGGCCGAGAGAGCTGAGGTTATTTAGTGTATGGAGGGATGAGAAAGCTCTTGGGAAACCTTTCAGCAGCCTTCCAGTACCAGAAAGTGGCCTACAAGAGGAATAGAGAGGGACTTTATAGAAAGGCATGTGGTGATAGGAGTTGTGGGGGACAGCGAAATGGGGAAAGTAGTCAGTACACTGGATGGCAGGGCTGATATTTGTAGGACAGTTTGGAGAAATAGGTTGGCACAAACAATTTAAAGTCTGACATAAGTAAATCTGCCATCTTGCATCTGGGAAAGGACAAGCCTGTGCAGTCAGCAGAGGCTGGTGGCCTGTCCAGGAAGCAGCTTTGTAGATAATGACCCTGGCAGACAAACAGCTGGACAGGAGATGGGAATGTGTTCCTCTGTCAAAGAAGGTGATAGGCAGCACTCCAGGACAAGAAAGACAGCGATGCACTTGACTAAGCTCCTTGGAGGGCCTCCAGATTAATCACTGGGCTGGATCACATGACATTCACGGAGAGGCTGAGAGAACTGGATTTGTTCACCCTTCTAGAGGAGAAGGCTAAGGGGAGACCTTATTTCTGTGTATAACTAGCTGATGAGATGATACAGAGGAGATAGAGCCTCCTGGAGGTGTACAACAACAAGATGAAAGGCAACAGACACTAATNGAGGACAGCGAAATGGGGAAAGTAGTCAGTACACTGGATGGCAGGGCTGATATTTGTAGGACAGTTTGGAGAAATAGGTTGGCACAAACAATTTAAAGTCTGACATAAGTAAATCTGCCATCTTGCATCTGGGAAAGGACAAGCCTGTGCAGTCAGCAGAGGCTGGTGGCCTGTCCAGGAAGCAGCTTTGTAGATAATGACCCTGGCAGACAAACAGCTGGACAGGAGATGGGAATGTGTTCCTCTGTCAAAGAAGGTGATAGGCAGCACTCCAGGACAAGAAAGACAGCGATGCACTTGACTAAGCTCCTTGGAGGGCCTCCAGATTAATCACTGGGCTGGATCACATGACATTCACAGACAGGCTGAGAGAACTGGATTTGT
>VZTG01001439.1:1056-116977 GCA_013397845.1 Melanocharis versteri
CAAGGGGAAGCCGGCATGGAGCAGTAGCTGTCCCTGAAAGAAACCGGAAGCCACCACGAGCTCTCCGATTGGGATGAATGCATCGCGGAAGAGCTGTCCCTGACTGGCAAGAGACCCACACAACCAAAAAGAAAACACACAAAAAAAGAAGAGGAATAGGACTAATAATAATATGAAGAAGATGAAGAAATAGTAGTAGTAAATAAGAAAAAGAATTAACCATAAGAGTAAGAACAAGAAGAGTAAGAATAAGAATGAGAATAAGAAAAAGAAAAAATAAAAATAATAAAAGGATTAAGAATAAGGAAAAAAAGGAATAAGAATAAGAATAAGAATAAGAATGAGAATGAGAAAAAGAATATGAATAGGAAAAGGAGTAAGAATAACAATAAGAAAAAGAAAAAAGAATAAGAAAAAGAATAGGAAAAGGCATAAGAAAAAGAATAGGAAAAGGCATAAGAATAAGAATTGAAACAAGAATAAGAAAGAATAAGAATGAGAATATAAGGATAAGAATAAGAATAAGAATAAGAATAAGAATAAGAATAAGAATAAGAATAAGAATAAGAAATAAGAAAAAGAAAAAATAATAAATATAAGGATAAGTTAATGTAGAAGAAGAAATAGTAGTAGAAGTAAATACTAAGAAGAAGAAGGAGAAGAAGAATAGGGATAAGAATAATAATAAGAAGAAGATGAAGAGGAAGAAGAAGATTAAAAAGTAGTAGTAGCAAATCATTGCTATTATTATTACTATTATAACAATAATATCAAGTTAAAATACACATCCACACATCCTCTAGTATCATAGAATGGTTTCATTTGGGAAGGACCTCAGAGATCATCTAGTTCCAAAAGATTCTCTTCTGCTCTCTTTCTCTGAGACCCCTTTCCTATTTCTTTCTATCTCTCTCCCGCACATTTCTAGTTAAATAAAATCCACGTTAAATAAAATCTGTATGTTGTCACCATATGGTCTCATTTGTGCCTTCATTGTATTTCCAACATGCTCCTTCATGATGCATTTTGTTTAGAGCCTGTGAAAGGGCAGAAGGTGGGAGACAGGTATAGAAGCATTTAAACATACCAGCTCTCACATTGGGTGATATTACCCAGCATATGATCATGCTCAGAGACCACCACACCAGTACCACTACCTCCAGAAGCCTGTTCTTCCAGGAATATCTAATTAAACTGGAGCTTTCTGGGGCAAGCCTGTGCATGTGACAAATATCTGGCACTATTTGACTACTGCCACCCAGGCCTCCGACTGCACAAGCCCCTCCTGAAGCAGTTACGTGCCCCAAGGAGCACTCACCACATCAACTCCTCCTTAAGTATGAAAATCTAATGAGGTATTCACTACCCACTCTCCTCAAGGAACAGGTAGTGTCAGTTTAGAAACTTTTTCAGAGGAAACGGCTTTTAAAAAAGAGGGTTTAACTCTCTGGAGAGGTACCATAATATTTCTAAAGGATGCGAAAGGAAAAGAAAATGATTCCTTAGGGATTTTTCTTCATTATCACCCCACCCGGAGAAGTGAGCACACAATGAGCAAAGGTCCACACATATTGATTTTAGAGCTGGGGAAGTGTGCAGCTAACAGCTTTTAAGTATCTCCATTTTCAGTTACTTCAACAAAATTACCAGTGAACAGTGTAAGAAAGTGAAAGTTTTTGTAGGAAATTGCGGGCTAAAAATGATCATTTAGGTCGCAAAATGTTTCTTTTCATTGAAAGTGGAGGGCTTTCAAACACAGGAGTTACTGTGGGCGTTTTGCAGCGTCGTCTTCACAAGACATTTCCCAAACCACAGCCTGTCCCCCTTTCCAGGACCATAATCTCGCACAGTTTTGTTGCTCGGAGACTTTTGAAACCGAGGAGCGCTCGCTCGGGGCGTCCTGGCTCGGAAGGCCATGACCAGCCTCTGAGGGCAGTGCGAGCCCCGCCCGGCACCGAGCAGCCAAACCGGGCCACACCGCAGCACCCCGGCTCCCAGCCCGCGCTGTCCCCGGGCGGCTCTGAGGGAGCGGAGCCCCGGGACCGTGGGGCCCGGGCAGAGCTCCCCGAGGCACCGCTGTCCCGCCCCGGGGCTGAGGGGAGCGGGGAAGGGGCGGGCGCTCCCCGGCTCCGTTGCCCAGCAGCGGCCCCGCGATGGAGGCGGACGGGCGGCGGGGGCGGCTGCGGCGGGAGGCGGCTGAGTATTACCGAGGGTACCGGGTGCCGGAGCGGATGGAGGAGGCGCTGAACGCCCTGTTCCCGCTGCGCCCGGAGGATCTCTACGGGGAGCTGGTAGCGCGGGGCGGGGAAGCGGCAGGACGGGGCCCGGGCGGCCTCTCCCGGCCCGGAGCGGCCTCTCCCGGCCCGGCGGCCCGGCCAGGGGCCGTGTGGGTGCCCGCCCGGCCCGTGCCCCTCCCAGCCCTTGCCCTCAGCGAGGGGTGCAGCGAGGGGCTCGGCGTCTCTGTGGTGATAATTCAGTGGTTTCCCCCCTGTCCCGGGCAAGGATTGCGTGTTTGTGGCCAGTGGCACTTGGACGCTGCGCCAAGTACGTGTCGGCAGCAGCCGGGCTTCTTGTCCTCTGCTGGTTGCTCGTCTCGACACAAAAACAAAGTAGTCCACAGATGGACGACTGTTTGTCCCTAACAAAGCTGCTGCTCAGCAGTGATGGCTCTCGGGCCAGCGGCGACGAGAGACTGGGTGCTGTTCACGCTGCAGCTGCTCATGAAAGGCAGATGGGCCGCACTGGAAGGGTCAAGAATCAGACCAGTTTTATCTGTTCCCACTTGGCAAAATATTGTTGACAGTAGTCCTAATGAAACCTTAATTACTGGCGATACTGGAATTGCCAATACTAGAATAGTGAGCAACTCTTGGAAAAAAAAAAAAAAGATTTCTAGTACGGTCTTTGATGGGAGACTGGCCGTGGAATTGAAACATTTCATTCCATCTTACATTGTTTCCCATCTCCAAGTGTTTTGCCATCATCAGTGGAAGGGACTGGAACTGGTAACACCTTTCCTTGCTTTGATTAGTAGTTGGCATGTTCCTCTTCTTTGTAGCTCTACTTTTGTAGTTTTCCCATTTGGTAAGTTGTGGTTTGGTGACTCTCCAAAACCAGATTAAATAATGAAACTAGTAAGGAAGTATGCAGAAACCTCAGGTAAAAACATAATCCTTTTTCTAAACCAGCATTGGTGTTTATTAACTACAAACAGAGACACAAATGTGTTGAATTATGATAGTTCATCAGGCCCATTAAAGACCGTGTTGGAAGAAGAATGAGAACTCTGCCTACCAGAAGTCATGGTTTCCACCTTTCTCACAGAGATCAAAGCTTGCTGGAATGTATAAACCATAGAATGATAGAATATACTGAGTTGGAAGGGACCCATAATGGATTTGTTCAGTGATGGATTTGATTGAAAGATATTTCATGGAATAAAAGCCTCTTTGCCTGGAAATTGACTTTTAATGTAGTTCTTTCTCTTTCATTTAAGGCTAACTACCTTTCTAAATTTTCAAAAGCTCCAGTAATATGCAAATTAGTTGGAAGAAAAGTTCTTAATGGAGTTGGTCAGCCAACATTAGAAGTGGAAATATACTGTACAGTTAAAAACTATGAGAAGGTATGAGCTGCTTCTTCTGGTTTTATTTATTTAAATAGGACAATATCAAGGAGACATATTGTTCTTCTTATATCCCAGGGAACATTTTATTTTCCTTCTTTATGATGAGATCTAAATCCCTGTTACTCAACAGTTGAGTGTTTTAACTTGGAAAAAAAAGGTGTTGTGAAAAGTTAGACAGTGGCAGCAACTATGAAAACTTTATTTTCCAGGAATTAGGCAATATTTTGTGAGTGGGATCTTTGTATATGAATTTTTTTTTCTGTCTTAATGATCGTGTAGGTTTTCCTTACACCCCATACTAACCTTACACATTCACTTTCATTTCACCTTTTTCTTTAATTTTCAGATCTTTACATTTCTGTGTGACACTCTTTCAGAAAAATACAGTACAGGTGAAAAACAGTATAGATGGAGGCACTTCTTTTACACTGAGCTAATAGGTTGATTTGGGTGATAGTAAAGTCAAACATACCCATTTAGCACCTGCAGTGCAGGATTGATGGCTCATCTCTTCCCCAACCTGAAATATTCAAGTTACATCTTTGCAGCTCTAGCTATTGTGGAGTAATTATTTCTACTTTCCCTCAATTAAACTCTGGTTCACTTAATTCTTGAATTACATGTAACCTCATAGATATTCACAGGATGTAAAGTTAATACTGTTAGTGCAGGCAACTGTGGGAAATTTGTAAATGATGTCTTCCTTAAGTGAATTTTCTTAATATCATTTATTCTTCATCAGTACAGAAAGATACATTTGAATTATCTAAGACAAAAGTAACTGATCATGAGGGATGGAATTAAGCATGAATGCTGATGAATAATGGTACAACAGGCTACCAACAGCTGCAATAAAAGGTGTCCTAATGACTGTATGGTCCTTAATATAACTCCATTCTATTCTGATAGCATAATATATGTATAAGGCAGATCTGTCAGAGGTTTTTTGCCAATGTAGTTATAATTCAGGTCAAAAAACTTGAATAATGTCTGCAATTACCAACGTGTAAGAGGCTAAAAAGAATGTGCTGCATGAGAAAAGACAAGTGGAGCAAACAGATTTGGAGATATGTACTTGTAGAGTTGGTAAGGACATAGTTCTTAGTCTTTCAAATGACATTTCCAAGTTAAAAATTGAATGGTGTTTTAAACCTTTTTACATGGTTTTGGTTTTGGGGTTTTTTTTTGCAGAGGATTTGTTCTGCTGTGATGGCTACTCATTCTCAAATACCTGAGAATGCTTTACCTGAAACAATTGAAGCTGATGAGAAAGAAAGAAATGACTCTGTTCATACTGCTGTGGAATGGGTCAATGGATCACTGAACACAATGTTAAGGGACTTGGAGCCTACTGACCAGTGTCAAGCTGATAAGATGCTTGGGTAGGTCTTGCATGTTATGAAAATTATTGCATTTGAAATATTCACCATTAATTTATATTGTTATTGAAAGACATACAGAATATTCAATGTTTTCTACTTTAAAAAATAATTCTTAGGATGTAATGTCTGTCTCAGATTCATTGCACTACATTATTGCCTGCTTTTCATAATTATGATATGAAAATCATGCTGTTTTGGGCTGCAACACTGAACACAGACTGTAGCAAACAGACCTAATTGCCTTCCATGTGGACTAGATTTGGGAAAACCTTGATAAAGGGAATAATAATGTCTCAGTTGGAAAGTGAGTCTAGGATTTTAATACATTGTTTACACTACTTTATATATCTTATATACTCAGTTTGCCTGAATTGGCTTTCTATGACCCGTGGGTGAAGATTTCACTTCATGCATGTGATTGAAATTCAGCCACCTCTGAGTCTGCAGCCACACAATAACCCATGTACAGCTCAGCTGCTGGCTTAGCAACCTGGGCCAGGCTGATGGATGGCATGAAGTTATGACAGGATCTGTTACTACTCATGCAAAGGAAATAAATCCTTCATGCTCAGACCGTCTGCTCAGAGCTGGCTTTCAAACCAGAGTGATTTACAAAGCATGTACTAAGGTTTGTGATACTTGCTTGTGGTCCTTTTTGTTTAATCAGTGCTGCAGATGACTACCAAAAAAGAATGAGATGATAAATTTATGGACTTCTCTAGCCTCACACAGGGAATCTGTGGCAGAAGCTCGAATACAAACACTTAATCTGCCTCCTAGCATGTTCTTTAGCCTGCATCACGTGTGTCTACTTGTCACATGTCTAACAATATTTTGACCCAGTAGTTTTTATGCCTCTTCCCTCAGTGAATACTTTGAAAACAAGGTAGAAGAAAAAAAGGAAATTCAAAAGCAAGAAGAAGAAGGAGAAGAAGAAGAAGAAGAAGCAGCAGCAAAAGTCACTCCTGCCCCTGCTTCATGCCCTCCAGCCCCAACATCTAAGCAAAAAAAAGGAGGGAAATCAGGTCTTACTTTATTTAATTTTAGTATTTTCTGCAATACAGATATTGATAAAGGTCCTAAAAGACACCCTGTCTTATGTTCAAAGGGTTTGGTTACTCTCTCATGACCTTTTTTGATCACAGCAGTTTCTGCAGCAAAATGAGGGAAGGGAAAATACAGTTTCCTCATCATTCACATGCATTGGTTGAACAGTTTCTGCCTTTGTTTTACAGTTGGTTTAGACAGGAGGTTATTATTCTTCAGAGTGAGGAATAAGAATGGAGGAGGATGCAAATGAAGAATAAAAATGAAAATGATAAGGAAAGAAAAGGAAATCACAGAACCAAGCAGTAAAAAGGAAATAGAATTAAGATAGAAGTTGAAAACAATTGAAAGAGGAAGGAAAGTTTTCTTCTAACTGGGAAAAGGAGGAAGTACAGAGAAAAGCAAAGAGAAAAAATGGAGGGGATGAGATGGAAATGAAGAGTAGTATAGATTAAAATGAAGCAAGCCAATATCCTCCTAGAGGAAAAAGAAAAAAATGGTGTGAGACTAGAAAAACAGGGTAAGAATACATGGCCAAAACCAAACAACCCAAAGGAAAAAACCACCGTATGTTATCTCCATCTATACATTAAACTCAGACAGAAAAGGGTTGTTGTCATTTGTTGGAAGGGTAGAAAATTTTGGCAAATTATTATTTCTCATCAGTTTAGTTGCAACTGCCATATACTGTCAGTAAAAAACCTCCCACTTCATATGTTGGATGTGTGCACAGTGAATTCACCTTAGACCTGACATTTAAATTCTGCAGTTGTCTGGTCCATCCAGATATCATCGTGGTATATTTGATACTTTAGTCAAGCCTCTGCTGATACATCTGTTACATATTTTCACTAATTATGACATTGACTGTGAAATTATTATTAGACTCAGTGCCTGACTGTTTGGAGCCAATATAAAACAGTCCCCAATGCAATGGTTCTTGGGAATCAGATCAGTTATTGCAGCTTCAGAAGGTGCTCCCTGTAAGTGTTCATGTAAGCACTCTACGCAATAAATATGGTAGTAGGAACTGCTTGGTTTAAAGCATTTTGGAAAAAGTTATTGTATCTGAAAGGGAAAAAAATTCTTATGAAAATTTAATGTGTAATATTTAAAAGACCTGTTTTCTCTTTGGGAATTCCAATTGTAATAGGCCTGAATTTTTTCACAGTCATTATTAGAAGAAATCAAGTGTTTTGTACTCTCAATCAGATTATAATGTAATCTTCCAATTTTTTGTGCAAAATCTGAGCATTTAAGGAGCACAAGAAAGAAGACTGAAAACATGCTTTTGAAAGGAAGCTGAAAAATGATATAATGTTTTTGGATTCAAACACAAATAAAAATACATATTTCAGTGGCTGGAAGATCTCTAAAAGAAAAAGACTTGAAACGCGTTTGAAACCAGAGTGAGGACAGATACTCTACTTACTTGTAAGGTCATTCCATATGAAACAGCTGACAAAATTAAGTTTTTAAAAAATAAATTACTGGGTTTTTTGTTCGTTGAGTACGCTGAAATGACAATATGGTATTTGCTCACATAACTATGGTCCACAAGCATATGTTTAGAACCAAGAAAATATTTAGCTGCTGCTGTCTGTGTTGTAGGAAAGAAGGTGTCAGTGGAAGAGAAGCCCATCCCACCTGCAGAGCCTGCTGAGTCAGTGCTGTGTGGCAGCTTGGCCATTGGGGGAGCATCACTGGCCATAGCAAAGGCTGGGGCCACCATTGGCCGTGTCCCATTGTACTTACATATTGCACTGCTGAAACGTGATCAGGTACATGTGGCTTTTGTAATTTCGTTTATTTTGTCCTAGTTATCATAATTATTGCAGCCAGTTGGGACAGTGTTATTAAATTTGCCTCAGAGAATATACCCTTAACACCATTGCCTGTAGCAGCTTTTGAACCATGTACCATGACTGAAATATATGAGAAGTTATTCTGGTTTTTACATTTTTATTTTCACCTGGCACTCCCGATTACAGGAGTCACCTAAAGAAATGAGTCTGCCACTCCCAATGGTTATTCTGTTGAGCTGTGAAAAAATTACACCTGCAAAACTGAAATTAGTGAAAGAAGTTATGCTTATACCACCAGCTGAGTTATCACTCAAACAGGTACTGTTTCGTCTTTTTCTTATAAATGTATTCTATAGACATCATACTAACTACATATATACATAAGTGTATAGGTCTTTTCAATACAAACTATATTTTTGGTTTTTTGTTAGCTTACAAGGCCAAAGTTTTAACAGATGTTAGTGCAGAATTCTAACACTAATAACATTAAATTAAGTAAAAAGATGATTTCAAAGAAGAACCATGAAGATTTAAGTTACAAACGTATGTTTGTATAGAGAAAAAAATCAATGCATTGAAGAAGAAGGAATTGTGTTACACAATAATAGATTTTGCATTTGTAGATTATAAATGCTATCCGTTGTTTGATGTAGCATACAAAACAACAAAACCCACTACAAATTCACAGGAAAGCCCAGAATATTTGGGAACAAGTCGCTTTAAAATGAAATTGTGACACTAGAAGGGAATTCAAAGAGCAAGAAGGATGGGTGAGACGGGTGGGATCAGCCCTCTCTTTTTGTTTAGCCATGTGTTGCATTAACGAATGTATCTGCTCAAGACGCCTCCATTAGGGCTGTGATTTCTACTTTGTGTGCTGGTGACCTGAACAAATAGCTGAGCTCGATTCTCTTTCTTTTTGCTTTTCCTTTAACTTTTCTGGGTAGTCCCCCAGAGCTGTTGATCAGGTCACTAATTCTGCCCCGTTCAAAGCCAGGATGCCTCCCAGTGCCCATGGGAGAGGAGGAAGGTGTTTCCTGCAGTGCAGAACACGGAGCTGTTTGTCCTGTGTCGTTGCCAGCTGTGACTGACTTCTGCCCCCTTCCGTATTCCTTTACTGGCACAGCTTGAGAAAATCTGAAATGTCCTTTACAAAGTTAGCACTCAACATTTTTTAGCTCAGCTGAAAAGGAAAAAGAGCCTTGCATTAACAGCAATGAATTTGTTTCATTGAAGTGTTCCCCAATGTTTAAAATCAAGGCAGTGATTTTTTTTTTCCTGCTTCCTGGAAGTGTTCTGAAGGTAAATGCACTCAGTCTTGTCAGAGTTTAGGAAGTCTTAGGCAGAGTCACAATTGGGAATAGGGATTATCACCTTCCCACTTCTCAGTTATAAATGCTGATCCACATATTTCTTATTTGTTAGGTTTGTGAAGGGCTACTTTTGGGGAAGAGACTGCTTTCTTTGACATCCCATAATCAAATATTCCTGCTCATTCCACTGCAACTAACCCTTTATCATTGGACACTTGATTGCATTTCGTGGGTGGAGAGATTGTGTTAAGGAGTCTGTAATGGTTTGGGCTTTTTTTAAGACTTCATATTAAAATTTGCATTTAGAGTAAGTGTTGTCTCTCCTCTCATTTAAGCTGCTAAAATGAATTAATAAAACTTTCTTTTGAAGATTACTGTGGTTTCATTTCAGGGCATAGAAAGAGTTCTGGATATTCAGAAAGAAATGACAAGACTGTTGGAGTCTCCAGGCAAAATGGTACAATAAAAATGTGTTCTAACAGTGAGATGTACTTCATTTGATCCTTTTACTGCCATTGTCCCTTTAAACATCCACATGGAACACTTAGCCTGTTACAGGCTCCTGACACAGAAGATGTTTTTCTCTGACAGATGAATAAAACATTGGCCATTTGGTGATGCTGAATTAGAACACTTAGAACAAAACATTGTTCTAAGCATAAGGCTTTCCATTTACCTGAAGAAATATCCTGGGAGTGAATGGTGTCAGAGGGAATGCACAATATATATTCTGATCTTGCTGCACCTCTCACACGCAACATGTTTTATTCAAGGTGCTGTTACTGTAGTAGTAAATCAGTCTCGGTGTGTGCATGTGCTTTTTGGAAAGCGAGGTAGTTGGGTTTCTCTGAGTTCAGAGTCTAGATTCTCATTTCCGAGATCCCCTGTATTTTTGATGGGCTGAGTGAGAATGTCTTGAAAAACAAATGATGGTTGGACAGATGTCCACATAGAAATAAACATTTTAAATGAGTAACCACCACAAAATAAAACCATTAAACTATTAAATAAAGCTATTTCCTAACTTAAATATTTACAATCTCTTTTGACCAAAATTCAGTCAATTTTTTTTTTCTTTTCTTTCTGAGGTGTCTCTGTCATCTTTGTATTTTTCCATAGAATTGATTTCTATCTTCTTTCACTCCAACAGCCTGGTTCACAAGCAGACAGTAAAAAGGGAAAAGCACAAAAAGCTCCGGTAAGAAAAGAGATTTTAACTCTAAGCCTTCAACAAGGTATTAACAGCAGCAGGGAAACAAAATGTTCTTAAGAAAGGAAGCATTAGTCTACATCACCATTTTGGAAAGGTCAGGGCAAGACTTAAATATTCCAAATGCTCATATTTTACATAATAATTTAGATTCGTCCCTTCCTGGGGGACAGTAGAGGAAATAGGGGAAAATTTCTGGGATCTGGTAATTTTTCTCACATAGAAATCCTGGTAATTTATCGAAATGAGTGTTTTGCAGGTGTGTAGCACCAGCAGAGACCATGCCCTTTTGATCATGTAGGTCATAAAACTGTTACCTGTAAGACTTGTGGATTGTGCTGGTTCCTAACCCTGGGAGCATAACCTCTCTCTTTATCCTGCTGCATTCAGTGCCCAGGTCCAGTCTGAGGTTATAGATAATGGCAGATACAAACCAGTAGCTAAAGGGCAGCACTCACAATATTGCACAGGACATTATTTTATATGGCTCAAATGATCTTTTTTATCCCTTCAAAACCGGTAGTTTGTTGATGAGTTTTCCAGATAGTGGGATGGAAATGCCATGCAGGTTTTGCTCTTCATTCTGAGATTATTTAAATATTATCAGGTGAGAGTTGAACAAAAGCTTTCTCATTTTATTGTTGCTTGAAAAACAAAAAATTCATCTTCATTAAGATGCTGGCCAATGTTTTCCTGGTGGGTTGTTCCCATATTTGTACCACAATATGTACTGCAATCATAAGGTAGAATGTTTCTGTAAGATATACACGAGGAAACAATGCATTAGATTCTCTGAATAAGAATTCCATTCATTTCAATAGGAGAAATCTAAAGGAGACAGTAGTGAAACTGAATTTAAAACTGATAAAAGCACCATGTTAGTTTGAACTTTTTTTGTGAGGGAAAAAATGAGAAATGACAAAGTAGGCAGTGAAGAAGAACTTATTTATGTTATGGGAGTAAAAACTAGACAGAGAAAAATGTTTTTATACAGATAAACAATGCTTTTAATAGAATGTAACAAGACACAGCATATGGACATCTTGAAAACCACATGAAACTGCAGATTTAACCTCTACCTGAAGTGCAGGAAGACTGCGGCATTTTTTGCTGTCTATTGCTGCATCTTTATAATCCAAAATTCCCAGACTTTACAGTTAAAAATCGGTGTTTGGAAAACCTACAGAAAAACTGACAACAGAAGGACACGTGAAATATTTGCTCAATTCAACTCTGCTTGTGGCTCATGTGCAGCAATACAGTCCCTGAAGCAGATAACTGCATGCAGCTGGGCTGGAGGTATTTCCCCTCTATGGAATTTGTTCCTTCTAGAAGTCTTGGGAGGTTCTTGAGGTTTCTTGAACACTCCCCAGAGTCAGTATCAATGTTGTAGTTGAGGATTAATGAGTAAAAGCTGTTGAAAAGTGGAGGATGTGTTTTTGTGGCAAACGGTTGGTCCATAGCACCAGAGCATTTATGGCAACTCAGTGGTTGTTAAGAGTGCCTTTAAAATAATTTTTTAAACCAGTGTTAGCCATACAAGACTGAGATCTACATGACTAGACATTTCCAAGGAATATTTGCTCTCTACTCACTAGCACTTGATAATCCCTCTTTCCTAGAGAATTGTCCTTAAAGCTGCCAAGGAGATTTCTGAGAACAAGTTTATAATTTGATGTCTAAATGCAAACTGAAATGACAATAAAAATAATATAAATATGTATAATATATATGTGTGTAAATAAAGTGATTCTTTTTGTTTTGTTTTCAGCCACCAACCTTAAAAAGAATATCACACTTAGGCTGCCTGACTACAGGATATGACAGTCTAGAACAACTGCTACTCCTGATGCAAACAGTTTGCAACAATATAGGTCTGGAGCTAGGAACAGACATGTACTTAGCAATAAATTGTGCTGCTCATGAATTAATGGATTATGTAAGTTACTTTTCAATTTCTGTTTTCTTGGGTTTTAAAATAGACATAGCTCTTTATTAACATTATTTATTATTACGTTGCAAACTCACCTACAAGCTCCTAACTCCATTTTTTTAAGGCAGCAATCAAGCAAACAGAAAGAATTATCTCTGCATTTATAAATTCTGGCTGAATCTACTTATTTTTCCACTACATTATGCTCCATCTCTTGTTTTCTTCAAACTATCCTAACATTTGCATGTATTTTTACCATGGTATGTTTATATACACATTAGTGCCCATCAACATTAATTTTTTAATTTCAGTTTTTTAATGTTTTTATTTGACAAAATCTATTTATCTCCTGATGAAGTCTTACAGTTCTTGCCCCTTATTCCAAAATCAGTCGAGTTTTTCTCCAAGCAGGAAAAGAAAGTTCCAATTCCCTTTAGTACCTCATGAGCTTTTTTGTGTTTGGGTGTTCTGTGGTGCCAAAGCTTCTGTTACCAATATCTTTTGTGAAAGCAGTGGCTCTCCTGGCTGTGATAGCTGTGTCCTATACCAGAATGTGCAAAATCTTAACCACTGAATTATCAGTAATTCTGTAACTTTCTGTTATTGAACTGTTAAAGCCACTAAAGCAGTGGATATCCTGGCACAGTTTCACAGTGTGCCCTTAAAATTCCTCCCAGGCTGCAGTTTGTGCTTCCCAAAACGATGAGACTGGTTTTAAATGAGTCTTTTTTTCTTTTTGAAAAGGGAAAGAGGCAGGGAAACGCAGTATCTTGGTTTTGACTACTGAGGGTGCACTCCTTGCCCCAGCGATATTTTCTTTATGAAAATGAGGGGGAAAAAATCACCTTTTTGTTTGGAAGAGAAAAATGAGATTTTTTTCACGTGAGATTCAATAAAAATGTCAAGTATTGCTAACTTTATGCTATGATTGTGTCAAACTGGCAGCGTTGCCTAGAAAATGCTGAAATAGATCTCTCTTCCTTTGGCAGTGGCATTGTTCAGAGATTTCGGCGTGAGCCCACTGGCACCCACGGTGTCATTTGAGGCAGAGTTTTCTGTAACAATGTGCTGACAACTCAGACACAGAGTGCAGCAGATGAGTGAATGCCTCCTGACTGAAGCACACACAGCCTTAACAGAGACACCCCTGCCACAAGATGTGTACACTCTGCTTCTCAGGCTCTTACTTTCCTTATCTTTTATGCTCTTTACTTTCTAGGACAAAGGAAAATATGAAATACTCACTGGAACATTCAAAAATCCTGATGAAATGGTTGCCATGTATGTGGAAATGATTAATAATTTTCCTTTTATTATTGCATTAATAGATCCCTTAAGAAAAGAGGTAAGATACCACAGTGCATTCCTTTAAAAACTGATTATACTGTTCAGTGGCATATCACTGACATTTTCTCATTTTTACAAAACATGTAAAATACAAAGCTTCTGGTTTTCAAGTCTTTAAGCACAAAAATATCACTAGAAAATGCATCTAACAATTTATTTGAATATATTTTATTGGCAATATCCAAATTTTTCTATACTTTTGACGTAATTTCTGATGGAAAATAATCCTGTCATAAACAGAATACAGTCAGTACACATACTTTAAAAAATTACAAGAATTTTCTTTTTTATCTGGTTCTACTTGCTAAACCCCTGTTAGTTTGATTACATTTTCCTCTTTATGTATACTATTCGAATTTTAAGATGAAATTGTAAAATTCAAGTGTATTACAAAAATTGATGTGTAATGTAATATTGTATAATATTATATTAAGCTGGAGAAGCAAAAATTTGAACATTGTTGTATATTCAGCCAAAAAATCACCAAAATATATTACTGCTGCAGTTCTTTGTGATGGATATTTATAACCAAAGTCCTGTCACTGGCAGCATTGCTCGGCAGAATTTTTATAGTGGGAGTAAGACACCCTGTATTTACCTCTGTGATCAAAGTTAGAGGAGTTAATTAGTGTGGCCAATCAACTACAACAATAAAGCACAATACTATTAAGCATGTTATCAAGCTATAGACAGATAAAAGAGATTGTATAACCTTAAATATTCACATTTATATGTAAGATTAAATATCCATGTATTTACAAAAAAAGAATAAAAACTTAATTGCTGCAGAACCTACAGTTGTAGGCCAAGACTCTGCAGTTGTACAACTTAATAAAAATTTGCTCTTGGTGTCAAATTGCACTTTATCTTCTTAAAAATAAATACAGGGAGTTCATTTTCATGAACAAAACACAAAGACTGTGATTGAAGGGAGAAGTAAGGTGATGTTGGCTTTGTGAATCTACCCAGTGCCTGAGTCAATGATTCTAAAACCGATGAACTGCAAAACCCATCTGATTTTGTCCTTAACTGGAACTTTAAAAGTTCAATTTTTGAATAACTGTGTTTCGTATTACCTCACTCTGGTCAGCCTTGCCTCCCTGTGTTGTTTCAGTCTGACTCTGAATTACCATGTTCCAAATCACCAGGTTACTCCCCACTCCTGCCAGGGCTGCAAACTTCCTTCAGAATTCTTATGAAGGAAAATATTTGCTGGATGAGAATCAGCAGGAGAATTACAGCAGAGAGTAAAGTGCAGTTGGGAACAGAGTACAGAGTTAAGGGAAATGTCTCTCCTCCTCCTCCTCCTCCTCCTCCTCTTCCTCTTCCTCCTCCTCCTCCTCCTCCCAAATCTCCAAGGTTTACCCATGCCACATCTTCGCCCCAGATAATTAGATCCTCGAGGATTAGTTCTGGTACCAATTCAATAATTCATTGCCAGACACCAGACCACTTCGGTGCTTAAATATAAACATTTGTTCGGGTGTCAAAAACTTCATTTTCTCTTATGCACAGGCTTGAAATCCATACAGGAATGGCCCCTGATATTGGTTGCAAGTAGATGGGTACAAAAATGTGTCTGATCCACAGACCAAGAATAACCACTGGCAGAATTATGAAGTAGAGATGTTTTTAATGTGAGAACTTTGCATTCTGTGGACACAAAGCAAGCAAATTAATTCGTAAATTTCTTCTTTCAAATTCTTTACATATCCTTGTCCTTTATTTAGCCTGGACCATGTGCCATGTGGACAATGCATTAAAATAAAGAAACAAAGACCCTGAAAAATGGGGCTTTGCTACAAAAGAGAGAGCGTTGTATTCTGCTGTTCCCTATGGGTCCTGTCATTGAGTCTATGTCTCCTGTTCATTATTTTATGTTCAAACAACTATGACACTTAAAATATTAACACAAAAATGACTCCTCTGAATAAAACAATAAAAAATTATTTTATATTCCATCAAAATGAAGTAAATTTCAGAAAGGAAATCAAAATAGCAAACCCTTACACTTAATTTAATTTGAAATATTTTAAACTATATTTTATGCAAATAGTGTTGATTAATTTCAGATTAAAATTTGTGTGTTCTAGCAAAATCTTAAAACCCAAGGAAAATCCAAGTGGTATGTTTTTCTTAGGCAGACTTAAAATACAATATAAAATATAGTATGCATATATGAAGGATATATTTAGGATTAAGCCCAAATTATTACTATTTATTTTTTAATTTTTACCTCCTCAGTTAGGGTTTTCATTCAGTTTAGTTTTTTAAACTCCAGTTGTTTGCTCGATTTGTTTATGCAGGACAGAGAACAGTGGAGTAGCATCTGTTATGCCCTTGGTTCCAAATGCTACCTGGTTGCTGAAGATGCTGCCACGCAGATTTCCAAACTCAAAACTGACCAAAACCTAAACATAGCACCGTGCAGTGGTGTTGTCCTAAAATACATTCACCAAACCAAGGTATCAGACCTCATAGAACTTACTGGAATTCTCGATGGTGAGTAGACGGGGGAAAGGCTGAAACCAAGCCCTACAAGCCACACCTGTAAATATTGCATCTTTTTATTTAATTATTGACACTTCTAATTTAGAAAGCACTTGTCGGAGGAAACTGAAATTCAAGTTTTGATTCACAAATCCCTGTCAAGGGGCTTAAAACAGCAGTCAAGGCTTCAACTATTGTCAATTAATACACTGTGAATGTTTTGAACGTGGGTGCCCTTTGACACTGCAGCTAAGTGTCATGCAGTTAGATAGCAGAATCAGAGAAAATAAAAGAGATGTGATCAATTCATCTGAATTTTGAATAATTTTAGCATTAATCATCTAAAAATTCAAAGAAGTGCACACCGTTTAAAATTGCATTTACATAGATTATTGCCTACATATTATTGAGCCTTTGTGGTAACATTATTAAGAACCTGTGCAGCTTCATATGTAAGATTTCTCTTTGTATCACGTTTTCTTTATTCATTTTTACACCTAAGGAATAGATGGACAAATTTAATACAACTTAGTTTTTTTCTTGTTCCTTAAAAACACCCAGAATTGCTGTATCAAAGTGAGTAAATAGCAACTAAAAGACTTAATTCAGTCAGGATGGTAAATTCTTTTTTCAAAGAGAAGAAAAATCATTACTATGGTGAGGAGCACATTTGAAGTAAATAGCACAACCTGATCAGACAGATCAGGGAGAGACAGAGACCAGGACAGGATGTTAGATGTTCCCTTATCCATCTGAGAATAAAACAGAATGCTAACGTAGCAAACTAACATAGTTTACATTTTTATGGGGCGGGTTTTACTCCTGTTTGTATTTAAGCTTGGATAGCCCAAGAGTAAAAAAAGAATGAGAAGTCCAAACAATTTCTGTGTCAAATCTATAAAATATACTCTAATGAAGGTGTTCCCTCCCGTTATATATAGGTCAAAGACATATTACCATATTAGGAAGTCCAGATGGAGAATCTTCAGATGACAGCCTCGTGGATCTGGTGAGTATTGAAAGCTGTTCAATTGCAGAATTGCAAAAATACTGCTTTTAACACGGACTATTTTTTAGGGAGAAAGCCTTTTTGTGCTTGAGAAAGAAACAACATTTTACAAAATGGGCTTTTTCTAGAGGGTTGGGTTTTTTTTCCTCACAGAGAGTGGTTATTCTTTTGAGTTTAAAGAGAACACAGGAAATTTGCCAAAGCAGGGAGTATATTCAAAAGTGTGTATGATCCATTTGCTTGCATTAGTTTATAAAAAACTGTGAGTTACTTAAAACATTCCTGCGTAGTAACAACATTTTAAGCAGAAATTCTTAACACTACTATATTTAATCTTTCGCAAATAAAATTTCATTTCATATGCCAGCGAAAATGACTGTTTGCATCCGGCAAATCTTTCACGGAGAGGTTTTATTTGCCCCGTTTCTCTCCGCGGAGAGGTGAGGGTGTTCAATTAGACGTAGGACGCCGTGTTGAATTCCTGGGAATGACTTCACTTGCCGAAGAGCGGGGTTTTACCGCGGGCCCTCTGTCGTTGCAGGCTGTCGGCCTGGGTGCCAGGTTTGTCAAGTTGGGAGGTCTCTCCCGCGGAGAAAGGGTGGCCAAATACAACCGGCTGCTGGCTATAGACGAGGAACTGGCCGCGAATGGAGCGCTGCGTACGAGCTTCTTTCTTACTTTGTTTTCAGCCTGCCATGAATACGGGCACAAAGATTGGAGGGAGAATGATTGAAACTGCACCCCAGGAGGGAAGCGGAATCAAAAGGCCATAAATAAGGGCTGACAAAAAAAACCTAGGATAGCACTTGCCACAATGTATATTGTTGTCCTAATGGATTATCTGTTTACTGAATGTTAAAATGGACCCCTTCTTGAGGAGTAGCCTACATTAAGCTTTTTTTCCCAGAATTAATTGGTTGGAGTCTTGAAGCCCACGGTGCAAAGGGAACAAAACAAAAAACCATGCATATAACGTGTCGAAAAGCTGCCAAAAAGGAATTTTAGGCCAAATACCCCACCTCCCTCGAGGCCCTAAACATATATTGCTAACAAAACTTCATTTCACAACCCTCTTTTGTATGTTATATTTCCAGCAAAATGTGTTTGGAAAGCTAAAATTGCGTGGGTAAGCCTTAAATAAAACCCAAGAAAACCCCAAGCTGACGATGCACATTCAGCCTTAGCCACTTGTATGCATCTGCCTGCCCGTTTCAGGATCTGCATCTTCTTTTTACACTGTACCAAGGCACTGTTAAATGCTTAACAGTTCATTAGAGCCACTTCTCCCTTGCTCAGGTATCAATCAAGCCAGAATAAAGACGTGCAGTCTGAAGGGGAGGCACAGAGACAAGGAGAGGAAGAAAGGAAGGAAAGGGTTTGCAGGAGTTGTATTATGCCTAAGAAAAGGAAACACGAAGCAGAATTAAGTCATTTTACCCTCTTGTTTGTAATAATTTTCAATGTTCTACACATAGGGTAGCAGCACTTGACATGCATACTATAGAACGAAGTTTTTAGTTGAAGATTTTTTTTATTGAAAATACTTTGAGCTTTTTGAAGTCTCCCCCTTGCTCATAAATAATCATTGTAAAAAATAGAAACATAGAAATTCTTTTTTTGCTAATAAAGTAGTTTCACAGAACGCACTTTTCAAAATTAAGACAGATAATTATAGAACTATGAATTTTAATTGCTTCAGCAGTATTAATATATTCCCTCCTCAAATGGTATAGTCTAAACAAAGGCTCTCGAGTCTGACAAATATTTAGACCTGTATCTGATGAAATGAAACAGCAACAACCCCCGACACCGTTAATCATTTGGCAGAAATAAGATCCAGTACCTAAATCAACAGCAGGGCAATAGTGAGAGCAGGTCTGAGCTGCATACCAAGCTCTTCATTTGGCTGGGCTGGAGCTGGGAATACCCAGGAGAGCCCGTGCCGAGGGCACTCTGGGTGGCTCACGGCTGGCAGGTGACACTGGCCCATCACGAGTCCCCCCAGAGTGTGTGAGGGCCTGCACCGGGCTCGGGAGCACGGAATCCATCGCCTGGCCCCTCTCCTGAGGGTAGCTCAGAGCAGCCCCGGTGGCTTCGACGTGCCACCACAGCTCCTGCGCGGGTGTGTGCCCTGCTGCAGCCGCGGCACGGCAGCCTCCCTCCCCTGGCAGTGACACGGGGCTGGGGCTCTCAGCTGGGGCAGAACACGGAGCTGCTGCTGAGGGCAGGCATGGGGAGCGAGTCACAGAGCTGGGAAAACAGTGTGAGAACTGCTAGTGGCAGGAACAGTCAGGGAACTGCTGGTTATGGGATCAACCTTGGGACAGGGGTTTGTATGGCGTAGGGATGAGGCAGAGTCAGCTGATGGGAACTCTGGCAAGAGCACCAGTGCAGAGGGAGAAAAAACAAGGCAGCAAGGTGAGATGATCAGTGAAGAAAGAAATGCAATAAATATCCCAGCTCAGGCTGCTGTGCACCATGTCCTGATCCTGTGATCAGTGTTCCTTTCTAAGGACCAGACTTTCAAAGGTGTTTCAACTCTTGTAAGCATCATGTAGCATTTCCAAAACATCTGTCTGCACCAGAGAACATTACAACAAGTCTGATTACAGCAAACATGAGCTGCTTTTTTCTCTTCTATTTCAGGTGAAGCAAAACTTGAGTTCGTTGATTTCACTGAAGAATCACAGCCAGAACAACTTCCTGATGTGCTTCCTGCCCCAGAGCAGGATTAGTTGCCTCCCCAGCTCTCAGCCAGCCCTGCAGGTTCACAGCCTGCCTGCTCAGCTCCCAGAGAACAGCACACTAACCTAGGCTGTCAGCATTAACTTTGGGATCAATTTCTAAGAAAAAAATTTTACTAAGAAACTCGTATGTTAACTATTCCTAAATCCATTTCTTTTCAAGCAGTTCAGCCAAATATCTCTAAGAGATTTCAAATACTGGCTTCTCTTTTCCCAGGGACCATTGCCTTCAGCTGAAACCAAATTAACTGAACAGCAATTATAATCTGAAAATACCACAAAATTCTGTGCTGCATTTACAAATTGACAAAACAAACACTGCTGTGTTAAGTCCAAAACTAAATGTTTGTTTTGAGAAAATCAGAATCTCCCTCCATACAAAGAGCAAGCTGTTGACAAACAGTAAGAAAAAAACCAAAAAAACCAGAACACCGCATTTTACAAAAAAACAAAGGCCTTGACTGTTAAGCTGCTCCATCCCCCCACACGCCCTCAATGCTGCTCTGGGATCCAGCCTGCAAAGGAGATTTTGCTCCAGTTGTAGCCCTCAAGACAAGTGCATCAGTGCAAACCCCAAATGCTGGGCACAGAGCTGTGACTGACATCAGCAAGAAGCCTGCTCCAGTTGGCAGCAGGGAGTAACAAGTCAATTCCACAAGGTCTGGGAAACTTGTCAGGAGTCTTTTTAATAAGCAACAATGAAAAGTTAAAGAAATACTTTATGTTCTAGGTAACAAAACAGTTTAAGTAAAAGGAATGCTTCTTGAAAAACTTCTGGGTTTTGTATAATTTGAAAATTTGAACATATAATACAGCAGCAATAATTTAAAGAAAAAATACATATATGAAATTTTGCATTTTAAATTCAGTGTAACAGACAAATAAGTGAAAAATTAACAACCAGAACCAACTGCCCCCAAGAAATGAAAATATCAATGAGACAAATTTCCACAAGTTTATGAACTGTATGTAATTCAGTAATTAGATCAAGTCCAAGATTTTCGTAGCAAACATGCAAAAACCACCAAAATAGATGTGAAACCACCACACTCATTACTATCATTTTATTTTTAGGAAAAGCACCAGACAGTTGCATGCAGAGCCAAACCAACAAACTCAGAACATTCATCCTTCAGTACTATCACTGTTTCAAATAATTAAATAAAAAAGAATCCGAGTGCATTCAAGTACGTGCCCACCCAATTTCAGTTACACCAATCTTTAGGTAAATCCCTGATTCCATTTGTTCATTATAAAAGAATGAGATACTGTGTTGAATTTAAAGAGACTACAGTGGAATGTGAATTGGCAGTGGAGCAAATCAATGATGTTCCTATCTCACCGTTGCCACAGGAAATAAGGGCTGAGGGAAACTGGGATTTGTGTTATCAAATACACACACCTGAAGTGTCACCTAATAAAGAAATAAATGCCACTGGTGTGTGCCAGGTTCAAAGCAAGGGCTCATTTGTTAGCACTGTGAGCTTTCAGCTGGGAGTTCTCACAATGTTGATGATTCCCAATAACGTGCAGTCCTAGAATGAATCCTGCATGCAGCCCATACCCACTGGAGCCTAAGGCAAGTTATTTTTGTGCAGCAGTAAAAACAGACTCCAGCTGCAGCAGTTCCAAAAGCTGCTGTGTAACATTGAAACAAAACCCAGGAGCAAGTCCTCCTTTGCAAAGCTTTTAACCCAAATGAGAGCACCAGTCCCAGCCCACAAACCCCTGACTCTGGCTGTCACTGCCAGAAATCTTGGTACCACAATGAGATGCTGCACTGCCTCTGCTTTTCAGTCTCTGTTCCCTGGCAATCTGAGACAGAAGGGTTGTGCTTGTGCTTTTCATTTCCTCTCTGTGTGGGGACAGCAGGCAGGGGACCAAGAAGATCTTAGTTTCAGTGGATATCAAAATACTTTTAGAGCAACCTGTCTAAACACATTTTTATTAAAAATTAGTAACAGCCTCCATACTGAAGCTGATGAGGGTGTAATCACTTACAGGGTCTAACCCAAACCTGTCCGGCTCAAGAGGGATGCAGGGGGCTTCTGGTAAGCTTTGGAACAGACCTTTAACAAGGCATCTTCTCAATAAAAGAAGAGTTAAAAAAGCCTCTTCAAATCCATTTTTAAAGGTAACTGACACTATCTAAGAAATTAATAACCATACCTGCAAAATTAAAATGGGAAAGGGATTTAGAGTGACACACAGTTATTTAACACTTCAGTGCATTTAACAAAAACTGCATACAAAAGACCATTTCAATCTGTATTATTTCTGTCTGGAGTACAGACCGTGGCCCCTAGTAACACACCTAAGCAATTCACATGTCCAGATAATGATCCCCAGAAGGTACAGCCTTGCAGAGTAACAATTAACAGCTAGAACTATCTGTTTCTTTTATTTTCCCAACGTTAGTTTCTTTATGCAGTGGCTTGCTTTTCTCCTCTTTCACTTTGTTCTGGTTCAGGGCGTTTTCAGACATTTGATCCCCACTGGTAGTCACAGGATCTAAAACTACCACGGATTCTGTCTCTTTTTCGCTGCTAGAAGTTTTTCTTGTAAGTTCTGTGTGACTAGTTGATCTAGAGGAAAAAGAATAAATATATAAATTCAAATGACAGTTCACATATTCAGAAGAGCATAAAAAAAAAGAGAAGCGTTTCTATTAGTAGCACATACAACCAAGACAAGTCTGCTAAGCTAATAAATAGATTTATGGATTTAACAGCTGTTATGTACAGATAGCAGCGCACAAAATACAACAGTCACATTCCCCCCCCTGGATCATTTGTTAAGCCAGGCATGGAAGATGAAAAATGAACTCACAAGGCACTGAAAAATGGCTTCTCCACACCTCTATCCCAGAGCCACCTGCTTGGGGCTGCACTGCACGACTCTGAGGCACAGTGTAACCAGGTGTTCCCTTGGCTGCTGCTGCTCTCACTGGGAGCAAGTGCTAATGATTTCTGGAAATTCACCTACTGCGTTTGCTGAACTATCAAAGGCGTTTGACCCACACTCTGTGCTCCAGAAATGGGGTTACACCACCATTGTTTGCAGTGCAGGGATTCGTGTGGATAAAGAGCCCCTGAGCGGGGAGGAAGGAAAGGTCAGAGACACCTGGGTTATTTGTCAAAGCTGGCATCAGCCTATGAACACTAAAAGCACTTGTCTGTATTCAAAAGCTTTGTACTGGTGTTGAAAACATGCAGGCAAATCCTTAGATTAGCTGGAATGCACCAGCAGAGAACATGGCAAACACTGGGAATGCTCGACCTGAACAAGGGGCAGATTGGGGTGTTCCCACTGCCACCTTACCCCTGCCGGGTGGGCAGACAGAGAGCCTGAGAGCCCCGGCTTGTGCCTCCTGCCTCCTGCATTCCAGAGCCCGAGGCTTCCAGAGGCTCCTCCAGAGCCTGTCAGCCCAGCGCCTGCAGGCTCGGAGCAGGGCAGGCTCAGGGCTGCAGCCACACTGTGCTGCCCCATCCTTAGGCAGGGATGCACACCAGTGGGGATGCACTGTCCCCACAGCCACAGAGCCCAGACTGGGCAGGTGCTGAAATCCCTCAAGCTGGAATGTCCTACATGCACTGTAGGCTTGTCCAGAGCCTTTTTTTTTCCCCCTCTTTTCTTTTTTTTTTTTTAATTTTCATGCTTATTTATATAAGAAACAGTCTTCCATACTGATAAGGCAGCACCCTTGATAGGAAAAGGTAGAATCAACGGGAGGCCAGAGAAAGAAACTCAGCTACAGGATCCATCTGCCATGAACTGCCCTTTATTGTGACAGTCTTTGTCCTAAGGAAAATGACAAAGAAGAAAGAGGTCACCCCACTCAACAATTAGAACATTGGGTGGGGACTGCACCAGCTCCCACCTGATGGGGAGAGAGTAAATGAACAGGTTAAAGCTAAAAAAATAATCACAGAAACAACAGTTGCTGCACTTTCCATTTCAGAAAGAATTTACTCAGCTTGCTGCTGCAGCGCTGGATAGAGCAAATGAAATGCCATGTTCAAGCTTTAATTACAAGAATTGTCTCTATCATTAGAATTTTGGTATAAGTTAATTAATGCAGAAATTGGCACTAATAGATACAGTTTCAGACTCATTTGATTATCATCAGAAGCTAGTGATTTCAAAAGGAAAATAATGCTTATTTTATGCAAAAGTTGTCAATCATTCCAGAAAAATACAAGGTGGAATATTTTGAATGTTACAGTAAATTAAACTTTTTAAAGCAGTGTAACCAGAAGAGGGTTATTTTAAAAAGTGCTACTTTTGAAAAGCTGATTGCCCAACACTATAAAAATGGTCAAAGCCATAAATGCCAAGTTCATTTTTATTTCACTTTGGAGGTAACTATCTTTCAAATCCCAACAGCTGGACTATTTAATACAATCTGGTGAATCAAAGTATAATTCTTCACTGGGCTCACAGTGGGGAGTCTGCATTAGTGTATGGCAGCATTCCAACAACTGATGCACAGCCAAACACTCTGAAGTCTGTTTCATTTATAACAAAAATGGATAAAATGGCAATCATATTTACCACCTTCAAAGGACAGAAAAATGAAAGATGTCGATATAAAGTAGTTTAATGGAGAAAACCGGTGATTAAATCAGTGTTTGCAGCATAAAAATAAGAATTACTATCCGACTTTGTTGTACCAGTATTGCCTTCTTCAAATCCTTCACATTGGTGCAGCCCCAGCCTGACAATGCTGCTGTTACAGCTGAGGCATTGTTAAAAATTATTGACCCTATTTATCAGGTATTCACAGCTTGCTTTCAACAGTTTGTCAAGAGCAGAATGTTTCAGTGTGAAGAATGAACATAATTTTGGTGCTCCTTTTCAAAAAATAGCTTCTACTCCTACAAATAAAGCTGGGGAAAGCAATGAGTAAAGACAGAGTTTGCCACGGTTCTGAACAACTCATTTTTGTCCAGCCAAGGTATTTGCATTTAGTTCTATACAAAGCTCTTCCCTCACTGAGATTGTTAATGCTGTTATCAGTATTCTTGTTATTTGTCCAACTACATATTTAAGCCAGAAATCGAGACCCTAGTTCTATTGTACTCATTCACACGCAGTTGTTCACAAGTCTGCATATATTTTTATGACTAAACACATAAAATCTGCACTGTGAAATATGGATTTAGATGATAAATGCATTTGAGGTTAATTCTATGGGATATGCAGTGTTCCATGCTTTGTTATGTAACAGTATCAGAAGCAATCAGTTCTGTTGATATACTTACAGAACCTACAGAAGGTGTCAATGCTAAAGGGTTACTAAAGTCTGTGAACCAGCACTGCTGTGAGTTTTGCATGAAATTTACAGTAGGAGTACAAAAGGACAAACTAAGGATCAGACTGTCAACTCAGACTTGGATTTTCTTTGTTTCCTCTGGTAATATTAGAACCTTGGCATTATTTATTTAGGTCGGTGCTCTATTCATGAAATCATTGTAAAATCATTGTAATATGTATCCATTAGAAAACAGAATTTTATGTCAGTATTCATTGAGATTAAAAGCAAAAACTGCAGATGTGTCTATTATTTCAGAATTCTTAACAAGGCAGGAGAATAAACCAGAGAAGACCACAGGCTAGTATTGAGCAACAGTAAAAAACACACCAATTCCAAGTTTTCAAAGTTTTAGATGAACAAAGAATTCCATCACACTACTACAAGGATTTGTCCAACAGAGATTACAGGGAACATAAACAGTGACACTGGTGAATTAGCCCTTTGTTCCCTTCTCTGACAGTACCAGTGCTACCTGCAACACCAGGTATCTGTGATGGAAGTGCAAGAAACCCTCTCCATTTCAGAATGCCCCTGCTAAATCCAGTTGAGTACAAAGATGGCCAACATAGCAGCCAGCAGAGCAGAACTGCAGACAATCTTTAGCATGGAGATTGTTCCTGTTTTCAGGTGCTTTTTTTGAAAAAGCTCAAAAAGATCAGAAAATTTACTTAAATGAAGAATCTTGGAGAGCTTCTGCCTGCACTGAGAGGGCACACAAAGAGTACAAGCTAAGAAAAATGTCTCAGTAGCTTTTAAAACAGTTAAAACTGAGGAGAGCTCCAACTTCCAGAACATCCCATTGTTTTCTTCATCTGTTGTTCAAACTAAATTGCCCACGTTCAAGCTGTACAGGAAAACCTTTGCAGTTCAGTCCAGCTGAGGCTGAGCTGCTCCCTGCAGAGCCGGTGGATGATTTGGGGTACTAAGATTACAGCCGGGAGAGGGAGGACAAATCCTTTAATTGTATAAAATCATCAGATTAAGACTAACCCTCTCTGTAGTGCACTCTGTCAGCGGAGAACTCTGCACCCCAGAAACACAACGTTTACAAAGTGCTGAAAAAAACCCCACCAAAGAACCAAAAACCCGGGGGCAGAGCCAGACACACCTTTCCCTCTGTGCCTACACACTGCAGGGGGTCACGGGAACTCTCTTAGCTCCCAAGGAATATGAATTGTCTTCTCTTCTAAGCAGTAGTCACAGAATTACACTCATGCTGGGTTAAACACTGGAGAAGAGATCTGCAGAGGAAGTTACCTGCACACTGAGGGAAGGCCTCAGCTTCCCTACAGGACACACATTGCTGATGCCTCCCCCCTAAGCACCACCTCAGCAAAATTTCACACATTGCAAACCATCTCCCTAATGGCTTCAGGCACACAGGAACCTCTTGCACTGAAATAACACCTCACCTAGGGGTTCTAAACTCAGGTTTTCTACAGCAAGATGTACATTAAAATGTAGGTGAAGAAAAAAGAATAAACCCTGCCCTGCAAGAGACACCTGGCAATTATGAGACGTGCAGTCCTCTCCTGTGATGTGAAAGGTTTGCTCGGCTGCTGCAAACACATGAAGAAGCCACACCTTGGTCAGATTTCAAGGAATTGCAAATGATGAGGGAGCTGCATCCTTGAACCTCAGGTGTGAATAAGGAGCAGAGGATTTCTCATGCAGGGTAACCAGTCCAGGCAGGGCACTGTTTGTTCAGTTAACACGGGCTCCTTTAGGGAATGCAGTGGTGCCACAGCAGCAGTGTGGAGGGAAGCAGCCCCTGCTGCAGAGCACACGGTTCAGGGTGATTCACTGAACCAGCCCTTGTGTGGCCCCCCAGGACACCCAAAAAAAGGCTGGATCCCATCCCCTGGTTTAGCCTCACTCATGCAATGAATCCAGGGATCCAGGATGCACTAAGAACACTCCAGAACAGAAATCAAGGCACAGCAAACACAGACAATAGCGAGATTTGCTTCAGAAGTGCTCTGCTGATCCAAACTAAGCTGCTTCCAGGGAAGCCCAGAAAACTGCCTAATTATAGAGCCGAGTTGTCAGACCTCCTGGCCAGATGAACTCCCCTCTGCTGCCTGCTTCCAAGGAGCCCTGCTTCCAACAGTGCTCTCACACCTCCGAGTCTGGAGGCTGCTTCTACCAACCTCTGCTGCAAACAGCACCCAGGAGAGAAAAGCAAAGCAACTGCAGTGCAACGTGGTGTGGGGCCTGCAGGTTATCCCTGCTCCTCCTGCCAGCCTGGCCACACAAGAGCAGGAGAGCCCCAGCAGCTCTTCTCTTGCTGGAAATCCATCCCGAAGAACGAGTGTTGCCAATCAAGCAGGTTTAAACCAGTGACTCGGTGCAAGGAAGCCCTGCAGCACTAAGGACTCTGGCCCACCACATTTGTTTTAATGCTTTAAACAGATAAATTAAAGTGAAATGTGTCTTTCAGGATGTCACTGAATAGGCAAGCTGAGAAATAAATTGAGCTTCACATATGCTTTTATAACACATAACAACTGTGACTGTCAACACAAGATCCTTTTCACTGTCAATTCACCACGCATTCTGCGAGACCTTGGGGCCTGCAATTATTTCATTTCCTTTCTTGTAAATGCAATTTCCACTTAGTTCGGTGGAATAAAGGTACACAAAAGGTGGCAGAAGTTGCTTGTATTTTCTGGTTTGTTCAAAATCATAGAGATCCACAAACTACAAACACATTTTTCAGGAACAACCTCACCTTTCTGTCAGGGTAGGCGTTCAAGAAAATGCGATGGCATTATTCATGTCAAAGTAACCGTTGAACATATCTTTATGTTTCTGATTAAATTAAAATGAAGATCATTTTTCTTCTAAGGATACTTAAATGAAATAAAAGGGGAAAATATATATGATTGAAAACAGCATTCTGCTTTTAATTCTCTGTGGGAATTAAATACAACTGTAGAGCACAAAAGGAAATTGAGCTCTTCATCCACTCAAAAATAAATTATGAAAGTACCTGCATAAGAGTGAAGTATCAGTTCATAAAAATAGATGCAAACTGAATATTCAGCTCATTTGTCATGACTTCCTCCTCTGAACAAAGCAACGGAGACTTGCTAGAATTGGTACCGGTGGTATTTTCTAACTGACCGTGCAGGAAATCAGAGGTTTAATTAGCCATAACTATAATATTCTGCCAATCTGATTTGTCTCATCTATTTCCTTTCCTTGAAGTGACAAATTGACAAGCAGCCTGGCAAGGGAACTGAAGCAAGTACACAGCCTAATTCCAAAAGAGCCTGGTATTGCTGGAGAACAAACCATTCCTCCAGGGAATCTAAAATAAATATTGCTGAAGTAGGTTTAACTTTGATGCTGGTTTCAGGTCTTTAATGTGCTGTGATGAAAGATTCTGCTGCCCATCTGTGCAAATGCAGCACTACTTATTTTTTTTTTATTTTTAAACTTGAGATTTCAAGGTAACTCAAATTTTTTACGAGTAATAGTCAGGACTTGTTTTGGTTCAACAGAAACTGCCCTACACATCAGCATATAGACCAAGATGACTCACATGATTTTATTTTTTAAAATATTTGCCAGAACCACTTTTAATCAAGAGCTAACAATATAACTATCATCCCTCTTCAGGATATGGAAAAAGCTCAACCTTGTTATTCTTCAAACCTCTTAAGTTTGTTTTTTTTTGACAGAGAAGATGAATTTTTTTTTGAAGAATGTTCACAGGTTTTAGAGGGAAGGAACTTTATTACAGAGAATTTAATTTCTCCTTTCACATGAGACTGCAAATTACTTGGGGAGTCAGTGGTAAACAGCTGCAGACTGTACATTTATCTTGTTAGCCAAAACTGATATTAAATCGCTTTCAAAACACACCAGCTAAACACATCTTGTACTACAATATACCTAGAAATCCACATTCTACTTACTGTAAAGTAGGCTTGGAGCCTGTAGCACCCTTAGGCTGGCTGGGGACAGGACCTGAGTTGGGTACTTTGGAAGTGAATTCTGTCTCCATGTCTTTCTTGTTCAATGCTGCCTGCGGGGCACTGGCTCCCGAACCCAGCACAGGCAGAGACTTTGATTCTGATGTGGCCAAGATTCCAGTGGGATCTAAAATCCAAAGAAAGTTTTTAATGCTTCTGTTATCCAGATTGGTCTAGAAACAGCACAAGAGCAGAGCAGAACTCAAGCTAACCGCAGAAATCAGAATGGAATTTTAATGAACAGCATCTGGTGCAAGCGAATATCAAAATACCGCATTTGCAGCTTCTGCTCTCCCCACCAAGGTTTGCCCCTTCTTGTACCACAGGCAGCACTCATTATGTTGATCCTCCTGCCTTCTGGGGTGGTGAGTCCTGCTGCCCACACAGCCTGACCCAGGCACAACTTTGGTGCTCTCCCAGCCTGATTGCAGAAAAGCCTGTTCTCAGCACCAGGGAGGAGTCAGTGAACTGTCTGCAAAGTCCAAGATAAAACTCTGCAGTGACATTCAAACCAGCCACACCTGCATCAACTGTGGCAGGGACTAAGACTTGCACAAGCTGTGTTTGTAGCCAAGCAGAACATCAATGGTTTCTTACAGAAGATGACAGGAAAGCACAGCATAAAAACTGCAGATCCCTGGTCTGCACAGGAGGTTAATTCAAATCACAAGTCTTAAATCTCATTTCTCTGGCTAGTGTTACTTTGAAGAGTATTTTCACAGTAGATTCAAGCAGTAACTCCAGCAATAACATGTGAGCTCCAGGCTGGAAAGAGGAACCTGAACGTATGTGTCTGTGTGTGCAGAAAATTCTGACAGAAGCATCTCTTGGAGAAAATGGGATGAAAAGCAACAGGTGAGACAGGGAAGGGAGTCACTATAGAAGAAGGTGGAGTTTTCCGGAATGGCTGCAATGGCAGTGGTCTGGAAGAGAATGCAAAGCTTCAAGAGTCACTTAATGCAGGGAGAGGAAGAGGAAGAGGATGAGGACTGCTCTGGGGTCCAGCACTTACTGCCACTGTCCTGGTCAGTGGTCACTTTCCGGCGTCGCAGGACTCGTTCCAGCTCTGTTTCACCACTGTCTGTTTCAAGGGACTTCAAGCTTCGGGAACTGGTGGATTTATTCAGTGTTTCCTACGGCAAGAAATAGGCACGAGAAACTCTCTGAGGACAGATTATGTCTTGCCAAGCAGCTCACGTGCACAACTCCAGAATCTTTCACACTGCAGTCCTAGAGCAGCGTGCCAAGCTCTTCCATCGGTACAACAGGAGCATCTGGGATCAGCTCACCATCCCAGCCTCACTTGGATTTAATGAGGCAGGGATAAACCACACTTATTACACATTACGGGGTTGATATCAGGCATAAGAGAGATGGTCTGGACCACTAATGAACAAATTCTGATGTTTGCAGGGAAGTGCCCACTTCCTCCATCTTAACATTTAAAGGATCTTAAAAAACTGCTAGAGAGTTATCATGCACATAATTAACCTCTGTTAGCAAAAAGCCAAAGATCCATCCATTACTGCTCCAGTGGGTTTTATATTCTAGCATGGTCTTGTGTTGCTGCATCCTGGTGTGTACACGTATCTGCAGAAGTCAGTACATATCAGCTACAACTTCAGCACATTATATCCTAGAGTGTAGCTGATCTGCCATAAACCTGACCCTACCTCTACATACTTCAAGGTTTCTCTTTTGCACAGAGTTAGATCTCAAGCTGAAACAGTTTTTTATACATACAGAACAGAAATAAATGCTATTACTGCCTTATGCCAAGGCTAGCATGTAGTATCAGTGAAGCTGCAAGTCCAGGAGCACTTCCCTCGAAGTGGGAGGAAAAGAGGCTTTAAGCAAAGCCTGAAACCTCAACTTGGAACCTCACTCAGGTTCCAACTTGCCTACAGGAATTTAAACATGCATTTAGTGCATCCTGCATGCATTTCCCAACTCACGACAGTCAGTTACTGGATCAGAACCCACTTAATTGTAAAATTTGCCCAAAATGTTTATAATGCAACTGAAAATTTGGTACCCATATTCTACTTCATTCTGCGAGTCTTCCCATAAATCTTGTTTATGCAGCCTTCCAAAACACGTCAGACTCATAGAGCATTTTTCCAGACCATAAATAACATTCTATTGACATCTTTCATTGATAAGCACCTAACTTCTGAGCAGAAATAGCCAAGGACAAAAGGAAATAGCACTGCAAGTTGCAAAAGCTGTGCTGTTTTCAGGAGCCCGGCAAAGAAACTCTTAATTCTTCACTCCTGCCTAGAAGTTAAAATATTTTCTTTCAATACTATTTGAAATTTAACTGAGCAGGTTCTTCTTTAGTAGTGTGCTCCAGATCTGTACAAATGTACGTGTATAAAAGCAACTTAAAAAATGGAGTCACCAGAACTCTGGAATTTGCACAACATAAACGTGTTTTGTTTGTAACAATTATACGGAGATCTACACAAAATGCATAATTAGCATAGTAACAACAAATGTTTACTCCATCACATTCCACCCCCATGTTTGTTGTCTGACTGTGCATAATCACTGCTCTCAAGAATAGACTGGAGCTGCATTTTATACAGTTTGTCTTGCCCTGCAAATACCCTGAAAGGCTCAAAAGCAACGAGCCCGACACAGAAGTGCAGTGCCTGCAGGTTTCTCTCTGCTCCCTCTGAAGTGCTCAATCAAGTCTCCCCTGATGTCAGTGACACAGTGTTGAAGAAATAAAACAGCTATTAGAGAACGAAAGGACCTAGGGCAGGATAGCTCTGTCCAACCCTCACTGGTCCAAACAGCACACCACATCCCACCAGTCCTGTAATTACGGAATTCTGCTTAAACCACAGTCTCAGTGTTGCACTATTTCTTTCCTATTTACTGCCGCATTTAATTATGCGTCCCTCTAATTAGGGCTCAGCATTAAGGTCTGGTGACTCTCTAGATCATTTCTTCCCTTCTTCCCCTGTTTTCACATGACTGGAGAACAGCAACTTTAACACACCACTGGTGCCCCACTGGTGATTTTAAATCACAGCAGAGGCTGTGGCTACGCTCTGCTGTACCATCTTGCACCCCCAAAACACCACTGAACTGGTTTTTATAAGGGCTGCTTAACCACAGGATGATGAGAATGATTAGCTACACCTTCTGTAGAGTGAAAGGGAAGATTCTGCTTCAATACTGGCAGAATTCCTCCTGACGTGCCAAAGTGGCACTTCAAAAGCTTCAGGGTTACAGAAGTCAGGGAGCAAGAACTACAGCTCCTTCTGACTGACACAACTTCAGCTCTTGTGCAAAAGAAGCAACCAGTTAAAAACAAACAATGCAACAGATGAGTAAATGACACAACAGGAGCAAACCCAGCACACTGCTCTCAGCTGGACCAAACATGCCTAATGTTTTTATTTTGTGGTAAGTGGTTATGTGGACAGCTACTCAGAGTCCATTTTTTCTACATATAAATGCAGAGCTATTGCTTTATTTATACTTCACCTACGCTAACAAGAAATCTGGTGCCACAGGAAAGAGACCAGTTGATGAGGACAGCTCTACATTTACTGTATGTGCAGTGCAGGGGCTTTACTTCGGACTAGATACAGATACTCAGTTGCCTCTCCATCCCTACACATCCTCACTCTGAGTATTTGGGAAGTTTCCAAAGGATCTATGGCAGATGCAGACCATAAAATCCCCTCTAGTGGCAGGAGCACACAAACCCAGAGCAGAGTGCAAAAACAGATTCTCCTAGCAAGACCAAAACCAGTCTTTAGTCAAACCAAAGTCAAAGGTGGAACTGGGGGATTTGCTCCAAAACTGCTCTATGGCTTCAAACCGAAATGAGGGAGTTTCACAGTTTGCACAGAAGGCCGTCAGCTCAATGAAAAGAAAAGGAAATATAAGCTGAAAGTTCTCTTACCAGAATCCCTTTTAGTTCTTTCATTGCACTTTCAGAGGGCTTTGGTGTTTCTGGCTGTAAACAAACACAACACGTGGATGTTAAAAGCCTCATGAAATGGCCCAGGACAGACTCTGTACCTGCAGACAGACCTCACACAGGGGCTGCTGCACAAGCCTGTGGGTGTGAGACATTCCTCTGCCCCCTCCTCCCGTGGGCACAGGCTAACATTCCATCTATTTCCTTACTCAGGTGAAGAGAAGACCCTCAGCTCTTAACACCGTGAATCACAGATTAGACATAAAGATTATGCTTTTGTGAAGGAGGTAAGCAGTGTTTTACAGTAGCCACATTCAGGTATTAGGTGTAAGTGTTGCATAAAAGAAAAAAAAAGTGCTAATGCAGTCTACTTGTTGAGCATCCCCTTTAACCACTTCAGGTATTCTCTCTGTGCTTTTTGTTTCTTAGCAGCTGTTTGTTTACAGGCTTCTTTTCTGTGTCAAAGAAAGTGGTCTTTATTTACTTACTGCTGCCTTCATTTTTTTTCTGTTCTTCAGGTACACAGTGCTATAATTCATTTCATCCAAAATCAAGCAACATAAATGAGGGGAGGAAAATGTATTCTTCTGAATATTTAACAGAAAAGTTTATTTTCAGCGTAAATTACTGCACTTAGCTAAAATTATTGTTCTGCTACTTATTCCAAACCTTTGTTTTAGGCCTGCTTGACTGGTTGACTGGTCTCAGATGAACTCCCTTTTTAATCCTGTCCATCATTTCTTCCACAGCTTGCCTCTTGAGATCTGTAACTTCTTCACCTGCTAGAAAAGCGAAAGAGCAGATCACATTTCAGATAGGAACTGCAGAGAAACAGCACAAAGTAAAAACCACGTTCTTGCTCTGGATACAGTGATCTTTGCTATCAGCTCATCTGTCCCAAGCTCCTCAAGGATAAAATGCCAATCTACACCGAGGATCCTGCCGTGGACTTTGCAAATGCCCAACTGCAGAAGTCTGGGCAGAAGCAGGGCCCACATCCTGAAAAAAGCAAAGCTCCTGGAACCTTCTGGGAATTGCAGAAGCTCAGTGCTCCAGGCTGAAGCACCAGGGACTCAAAGAACACAGCTCTGCTTCCGCTGTGGCTCAGCAGAAACTTCCACAGCTCCACTGACACAGGACGAGCTGATAATGCCCCATGACAGTGATTCCCAACCATGTCTCCCATTTCACATGGGTTTGAGAACCTGGCTGGAACAACACACCAACACCTCAGACTGAACTAAACCTGCTTCAAGTTAAAGGGAAAAACTGAAATACCGTGAAAGGAAATGGCTGTTTTTTCAGGAGATTTGGTATCAGGACTGCAAAATATTCAGGTGGCATGGGAAGCTCTGTGATGAACCTAAACAATACCTGTTAACTTATCAGCATTCTGGATAACAAAAGAAAAGACCTTTAACATACCAGAAAGGGGTGGAGGGGAGGGAAGAGCACTTAAAGCAAATACATGGAGCAATAGGGTTGATGCTATTCAAAGCTGCAACCTTGTACCTTATATAACAGGAATTTTAAAAAGACTTCTGCTCTCTCACTTGTCAGGGTACTATTGATGATTCATAGAAATGTGGTTTCTGTATTCTAAGCTGATTTAATGTCAGGCTTTCATTTCACAAACAGGCTGTTTCAAATATAAAAGCTTAATTGGTGGTATGGGATAGAAACCACTCATTCTAAGTCCTTAACAGGGGTCAAAACAAGCCTCAAGTTTGATATAATAACTAGATCAAGAAAGAACTTTCTCCCTTTTTTTAATTTTTATTTTAAGAACAGCTCAACTATTAAGAGAAAAAGCAGTTTATATGCGATTGAAGAAAGGTCAGAACTGCTAGTTTGCTAATAAATAATGAAAGAATGGGGAGTAGAGAACTTAAAGTGAATTTCATAGTATTGCCTGCAATCGCTGTTTGTGACAGTCTCAACAAAAAAGTGTAATCAAAACATCTAGGATGCTTCAAGGTAAGGAACCCTAATAAATCAAGGCACCATAATTGGACTTTTACTGAAAGATACGATTGACTCTCCATCAGAGATCTCAGCACAAGATCACCTCTCTAACTATTTTATCCAGCCCAACACCCTTGTTTCTCTCAGACTGGTACCAGTTCCCAGAAATTCCCCCAGGGACCTGCCCAGGTCACTCCATTCCTCAGTTCCTCACCTGAAAATGGGAGGAGTAATACTTTCTTTCCCCCACTTCCTGCCTGTTGGTTCCATGCAACAATCCAGCCTGACTTACATACCATTAGTCTGCTAACAGCAGGGGGTTTTTTAACAGTTATATCCTATAATTTCAGCCAGGTTCCCTTCTTTGTTTAAGTGGCAGCAAATTAGTTAAGCAATTCACTACAAACAAACTCCTGCTGTTTCAGAAGGAAGAGAGAAACAGCAAGAAAACCCTTGGTTATTTAACTGGCAATGCCTGTCTAACTAGCTCTGACTCTTCAGGCACTCACAGTCATTTGTAAATCTGTACTTAACTCCTGTTCTCAACCTACTAAGTTTCCAGCTTCCATTAACAACAATAAAATGCAATTTCAGCTGTTGCTTTGCATGCAGAGCCACCTTAGTGCGAGACTGTTTTGTTTTAGGTTTTCAGTGTTATTAAAGGATTAGAATTACAGTCAACTCTGAGTGGTAGTTTCACAAGATACAAATTGAGGGAAGAAAACTGAAATATTTAACAAACAAGCTCTGTGGAGAGGCTCTGGACAGAAGAAATTGCTATGTGGAAGTTCAGAAATTGCCCTGTATAATGCTGAATATAACCCGCTCTCTGTTTAATGCTTGTAGGTTTGGTCTTCTGCCTCTTCCAGGTAACCTGTAGAAGCAGGAAGCCCTGCACATGCTGCAGCTCAAGCAAGAAGATTAGAACTTTTCTCCAGTTACAGCAAGTGCTAGGTCTTCCCTTGAGGTTTTTGACCTGCAGCCTCAAAGACTGTTCATACTCAAATCCTTTTGGAAAAAGTAAATTGGATGCTGATGACCAGTTCAGCTGTGGAGGCAGAGATGGCTATGAGGGCCACATGAATTTACTTGGGAACTCAAGGAACTTTGCATTAGAATACAACAGAATGTTTCAGTTGGAAGGGCCCTGCAGAGACCATCTGGTCTGACAGCCTGACCACTTCACGGCTGAACAAAAGTTAGAGCATATTCTTACAGGCCTCAAACACCTACAAGCTTGGGGCATCAACCACCACTCTGGGAAGCCTATTCCAGTGTTTGACCATTCTCACCATAAATAAATTCTTCCTTATGTCCAGTCTAAGCATTCCTTGATGCGGTTTTAAACCACTCCCAAGCGTTCTGTCACTGGATCCCAAGACGGAGAGCTCAGCACCTCCCTCTCCCTGCCCCATCCTCAGGAGCTGTAGAGAGCAATGAAGTCACTCCTCAGCCTCCTTTCTGCTGAAGCAGACAAGCCCGGGGTCCTCAGCCACCCCTCACAGGAATACCAAAGCTATAGATAACACTTCCCATCTTGGTGCACAAATTCCTGTGCTGCAATCCCGTTTCTGTACTGCAAGGCACAGGAATGTGCTGGGACACGGACAGCTGTAGGTAATGTTGACAATTAAAAGCATCTGAATCACCACCTTTATGCACAGTTCCCTTCCACCAGCTTTTCCTGCAGTGCCAGTGGATAACCCACACGGCTTGGGAAGGGATGAGCCATACCTGACTCCTGCTGAGGAGGTTTCTCCTTCTTGCTCACGTTGGTGTTGGAGTGAGATCTCTTGCGAATCATTGACATGAGGGACCTTGGGGGGAAATGAAACTGCAGATTGTCATTCTGTCCTGGATCGTGCACTGTCAGAACGAGCCTGAGCATGACACACCACCAGCCTGCTTATACCTGATTATACAGCCACTTACAAAAGACTCATTTAATGGTTCTTGAATGCAGATGCACTGAATTACCCCCCACAATGCCTCCCATCAAAATGCACCAGAGAAATTTATTTCTTTTTAAGAGACATTAGGCACAAATCAAAACACTCCAGATTTGAATATTAAAAGCCGGAGTCTCATTGTGACACATGACAAACGGAAGCTGCTCCAGCATAATAAACAGAAAGAAGAGCTGTAGATGTTGAAGTATTGTTCTCCAGAGGACACTTAAATATGGTGATCAGTATCTCCTCACCATCTCCAAGTTTGTAATCTTCTTACAGTGTCAAGTAATTACCCCCTCGCTATAGTTGCAACGTAAAAGTCCACACCAGCAAATTATTCATCTTCAAGAACAAGTAAAGCTCCTGTGCAAATGTGATGTGTCAGTAGGGCCAGTCACTCCCTCCTGAACATCACTCCTTACACAGCAGTGACATCCCTGCCATAAAGGGTCAAAACTCTGTCCCAGAAAAACCCAGCAGTCAGTGCCTATGCCCTAAAACAACTTCTATACACATGTACACATCACTGTGCATCAGGAAATAGTCTGACTTTCCTACTACAGTGCTTAAAATTAATAGTTTCATCTATTCCAAACTGTAAAGGGCACAAATTTAAACCAAAAATCCCACAACACCTCTACATAGTTAATTCGTGCTATCCATCAGTGAGAAAGAAGCAAGCAGGCCAAATGAGTTAATGGACATAAAAGAAGCAAAAGGCCAAACACAATCGTTCTGAACACATTCAGTTTCTAAAAACAATGCAAGACGCACAAAGGGATGAATTCTCCCCAGTAATCACACCTATTCATATGATTAACACAGAAGTTAACAAGACTCCTGAATGTCATTTCTAGTACAGAGGGTTGCAAACTGGATTCAAAGTCCATTTATTTTTAAAACCAAGCAGACAACATGAAGATTAGCTGAGTTTTTAAAATTAACTAAGCACCCTTTAGTGTTCAGTTAATTCATTTGGGTGTAATGGCCAATACATCATAGACTGGTCATCCTCTTTTACAGTCCTTTGCAGAAATCAGGCCAAATTTTGGTAATTTTGCCCAAAACTGCTTGATGACTGGGTGGTGATTTTCTTTTTTTTTTTTTTTTTTTTTCTCCTTTTTAACTTATGAAAGCAATTGTGGGAACTCAATGGAGTCTGCATTTTCATCATCAGTATCTGACATGAAGGGACACACAATAATCTAACATCTCCTTTGGTTCAAAGGAGTTTTCTTGGCAATAGAAAGCATTTCACAAGTCTATAATTACAGCTATCAGGTGAATAGGAAAAAAAATAATCTCCTAAATTTAGAGGAGACAGGTATCCCTCCTCCTCCAAAGTCCCAGTCTAGACAATTTGTTAGGCTTGGCAAGGCAGACACTGTTCAAAATTGGTCAGGGTGTTAAGTCTGGGGGCAGGTGGGGCACTGAGCGTGTCCTGCTGCTCCAGACAGGTGGAGAAAGCCCTTTTTCCTTTAAAGACACTCTTCCTGCTTGGATGCCAGCTGATGTAAGGAATCCTGCTTCTGCACAGCAGCCCTGCTGTGCCCTGGGAGCGAGCACTCACCGTATGGGGTTGGGAGGAGGAGGAGGAGGGAGAGGCGGCGGCGGTGGAGGCGGCGGAGGCGGGGCGGGGTTTTCAGACTGCTGGATCCGCTTCTGAAGTTCATCCACTGCACAAGAGCAACGAAACAAACCACAGTGAGTTCTTGGGCTCCTTCATCTAACTAAAGGACAAACAAGACTAAGCCACACAACTGCCAGAAGTCCGTTTTTTGACATTTTCTACCAAGAACAATGAGCAGGATTCCCATGAATCTAGTCACCTCCAACCTGAGTTACTACTGAAACTGAAACTCTCCCTCATACAGGATTCTTCATATAAAATGATAGAGCAGGGAAAACTTGACCCAATTTCTGCAATGGTCTATTTGAGCTTGTATTTGAGAATGAACTAACAAGAGATGAAAGAAATTGACAATTTCAACCTCCAGACTTATCTCTGTCTTGCTGATGGTGTGGGCATTCCCCATAAAAATGGTCAAAATTGGGTGGTGACAGAATGGATTTTTTCTCTCTTGTTTTCATGTCAGACCTAAAATGCGGAAATTACTTTTCTGCACTTGAAATGCTGTCAAATATAACTTACTGTGGAAGGGCAGAAACAGAGGAAAAAAAGCCTTGAATTTCTTTTAGTTACAAAAATCCTTAGCAAATGTTCTGTGTACAGTAGGTTACAGAAGAAGTAAGAATATGATTTCCAAAGTGGATATGGTTCTTTGTTCTTGCAATGATAGATTCAAATTAAAATGACAATATTTTAAACTTGCTTTTAAATTTTAAAAGGTAAAAAAATTAGAATTCAACTGGGTGACATTAAATCCCAGGTACCGTCTTTTGTGTCTTTCCCACAGACACCCATTCCCACATATTTATCCACCTGTAAGAGTCAGGGCAACCTAACAACAGGATGTTTGTACCTTACAGAAGTTTTACAAGGTTATTTCTTCACACACATTTTGGACACAGCTGTTCTGCAGCTGAAGGCAGTTGCTGTACTTTGTGTAGTGAAGCACAGGTCTGGATCACAGCTACACAAAAGCTTCTGGGGTCTCAAATGTAACACGTGTAACTCCACTAGATGTGCACCAACCACCCCCCCCACACACCCTACCCCTAAAATGGAAGTTATTACACAATTTTACCTGAATGCTTTAGGTCTCTAGCTTTTTCTTCTGCGTGCTGACACTTCAGCTCCAGTTCTTTTTTATCTTCTTCCAAAAGTTCTAGCTGCTGTTTAAGGCGACTAATCTCCTTATGCAGTGATTGATTCTCTAGCTGCTCTTCTAATTCTTTGATCTGCAGTTGGCAAACAAGAGCATTCATCACAATAAAAGGCATTTTCTATCTCTCCCGTTGGCAAATAACCCATTAGGCACAGTTATGCCTGTAAACATCGTGTTATAGCATAGGTGTGAAGCACAACTCCCAGATAAAGGAAAATTTTTGAATGAGAGCTGGAAGGATCCTTCTGAGAGATGTCAGAATTTTCTGCTTTGACCCCAACTTGCTTTATCTCTTCTTTAAAATATGTCTTTAGCTCCAAGGTACTTAAGCTTTACGTTGTTCCCTTTTCTTTTTATAGAGTTTTTATCACATAATTAGAATTTAATTTCAGAACATTTCCTCATTTGAAGCACGAGAACATTGACATTTTTGTTCTCTTACAGCTTCCACTGACAGGCTCATTATTTAAATTCCCTTGCCTCAACTCATGCAGATGCCAGTGGGGGAATTATGGAATATCTGATTCAGAGGCAGCATTCAGATGCAGAGTAGCAGTAACTTCACAGCTCCCTAAATACATACATTTTGCCCTAGACTTCAAAGTAGCCAAAGACGCAGAGGTTTCTATGAACTGGCAATTATTCTTCCAAAATACTAATTCAGAAGCATTTGAAATTGCATAGTCACAGTATTGCTGCATGGATGAAAGGACAGAATTGTTTACCTATCCCCAGCATTACTCTGGTAATAGAGTTTTAGGAGCAGGCCTCGGGGCTAAAGGAAAGCTCATTTTCAGGCTTTCCTGGGAAGCAGTGGTGACTTCTCCCAGTTAAGGGATTGATCTAGTCCAGTTTCAGAGAGTATGTTTGTTTATATCCTCTCACACCACTTTGCAGACTCACCTTACACCTCCCTGCTCCAGTACGTCTGGCTGTCCCACATCCATTTGTTCAGCAAGCCCCAGGCCACTAATGTGCACTGCCCACCTCTCACCTCGTGTTCTTTCCTTATCCCCCCCAAGACACCCTTTCTATTACTCAACATCCAAAATATTCTCCTGTCATCTCTTCACTTAATGGAACCTGACTTACTGCTTGTAATGGCACTTCACTGGCACCCAGAATAAAACACTTACCTAAACCAGAACCTTCAGGCTCAGCAGCCTTTGAGTTTTGTACTCATGTCTGAACAGCGACCCAGAAGAAGGGAACCACAACCTTCTCTGAAATTTAGTTCTTAAACTCCAAACTATTACAGGGGATATGATCTCAAGTAATTCTGAATGTAATAAAGACATAGCACTCCTTAAATTCAGGAGGCTTTCAAAGAGTTCTGCATGAGATGAAAAGAAATTCTGTTTTACCTTTTGCTGGTGTTGAAGCCTCTCTTCTTCTAATGTGTGGGTTAGCTTAGCATTGTCATCCAAAGCCTTCAAAAGCTGTTGATCGGGAGCAGAATTTTGCAGAAGCAACTGACTCTGCCTTTTCATCTTGTTTTGTTCAATAAACATCTGCCAAAACAAACAAAAACAACAGTCAGGCAGGCACAGTCTGATGCTAAAATAGCAACTGAAAAGAAAATGAGATATTAACATCATGTTAATGTGGTAAGAATAGTGAAGAAGAGGCTGAGAAGGAAGGGGAAAGGAAGGGAAAGGAAGTTTGAAAGCAAAATTCACAAGAGCTAAGCTCACACTGAAAGGAGCCAGGTGTTTGCTGAGAACCACCCACTGCTGCACCTCAATTACCCACATGTTGGCAGCATTCAGAATTTGAACACACCTCTGAATTCTGTTTCCTGGAAATGGGAACAATCTGAGCCCCATTCTGGGAGCTCTGGAAAGATTAAAAGAACTCTAGGTGGAAGATAAAATATCTATGAATTCACAGGCTATCTCCTCAAACACATCTGCAAGCCCTGGCCTAAAGCCACTTATTTGAGTGCTAGCTGGATATGTGAATGATGGAAATTCATTTCTTCAGTAAACGAATCTCAGTCCATGTCTGTGTAATCAATGCAGGCACTTGCCCTGGGGAAAGGCTTTTTAGGAAGAAATTCAGCCTTTCAGTTCTGATCCTTGTGTTCCTTCCTCTTCCCAACTTGTATTTTTGATGTGGCAAATGAATACATTGCGGGGGCAGGCAAAAATCCAAAGGTCTAGAGACCTGACATTGATAAAAAAATCACACACTTCTCTAGGCTTCACTTAAGAGGTGCAGAATCTGTCAGCATATGCAGTTTCCCTACAAGATCTGTTCCTCCAAGACTGTTTAGGAACTAGGAAAAAAAAAAAAAGGTTGCTTCCCGACAAAAAAATTCCTAGTGAATTTATCCTGCACCTTGACATTCTCTTTCAGGTAGAGGTTTGCCCCCAGGCAACACGGGCTTCCACTCGACAAACTCAGCTGTGCCTGTTCTCAGAGCAGAAACAGGGACCGGGTCATGCTGAGGTTTCACATGAGCGTGCACAGGTCAGCAGAGCCACTTATGGCAGCAGAACAGAGAACAGCCTGAGAACACAGGTACTCCCTCAGACTGCAAAAACACTGTCGTAGAGCTCAGCAAACGCAAGGAGATGTTTTAAGAATAAAGTACTAGAAACACAAAAGTGCCATGACATCTTTTCAGATTCCCGTTCTGTTTGCTCACAAACCAAAATTACAGATACAACATTTGGTTTCTTCCCACCTGGTGCCACTGCAATGCTCTGCGATTTATTTCTTTTAATACAATTAGATATCAAATGCAGATGAGCTGATGCAGGTTTGTGGCAAGCATCCTCTGCACAGACACTTCAGCTGAGCCTTGCCAGCAAGCAGCTCACAGCATAGCTGTGCAGACAGACCGAGAGCCACTGACCGTGCTGAACTTTACCTCCCCTCGCAGCCTGTGTGACCCTGCGTGCCAGGAGGAGCCAATCGATGCGGCCCTAATACCAATAAAACCTGCACTGAACACTCCACTGGGCAAAGCTGTGCCATGGGGGCAGGCAGCAAGGGACTGGAAGCGTTTGATGGAGAGGAAATGATGAACGCAGGCGCTGGTGCTGCACCTTGTTGTAAAACAAACAGGAACAAACTGCTGACAATGCAAAGTCCAATGTGCACTGGACATTGGCTCTCTGTCCCCCAAATTCTGCCAGTCAAATCAATTTATGCTTATGTGACCTCATACTAGTAGGGCTGTGGCAAGAACAGTTCAAAGGCAAGAGAATTTCAGAGTCAAAGCTACCCACAACAATCCATAAAGGTTTGCCTTTGTATGGCAGCTCGTTCATTTAACACTTCATATTCTTAAAAGAAACAGAATTTTTGAACATTATACCTGAGAAAGGCCTCTAAATCACTGCAAAACAACTCAATATTGTCTCAAAGTTTTCTGTGTTCCTGTTAAGTCACTCACAGAAGTTATTTAACCCTGGCAGAAACAACCTCTCCCCAGAAGCCAACTTCAGCAAACATCACAGTTTACCCACTGTGAACTTTCAAAGCAAAGTGAAAACCTGGATTTATTTATTTTTTTGGAATCTGAAAAAGTTTGAGGTGATAAATTCCCGATTTTTATTCACCAAGTTTCTGCCACTAAACCCAACCAGAGTTGTTCCAGCCTGAGGGAGCAGAAAGCTGCCAAAACAAGAAGAAATCAAGTAGAGCAACTTGATTTCTTCAATTTGTGCAGATACTTCACCAAGTGTAGAAAATTCATATTCACTTTGTTTCATGCTCTTCTGCAACAAAATGATAAAAATCCTTTTGAAGACCTGGATGAAAACTTTTTCCTTCAGAAGCTTTCACATCAAGTCCTGCACTTTCAATTAGCTTTATAAATTGCTTTCATGATATTGCAAATACGTTCCTGCTCACAAATATGAAAATGTCTTCAACACCAAAAATAAATTTTTTTGGTTATAAGGTAATGCTGCAATCAGACACATGGGAACCAAATTCTCACTGGGAGCCCCATCCATCTCAGAAGTCACTTACCCAATTTCTCTAAGTGCCAGCATACTCTAAGTGGAAGGGACAAAACCAGACAGGACAGTCGTGTCAGACAAAGCAGAAAGGAAGCTGGAGGTACTGATTCAAAGTTTCTGAGAGGTTGCTCTGTGTGTTTGACATAGGACAGAAAAGACCCCTGCAAATTAATTCCCATTTAAAATTTAAAAAATCAATTCCTGCTTCAGCAGGGCAGAAACCTGACTGTCTGCACAAACCTGAATATTAATTAAAGTGACTGCTGAAAGGGCAAAACAGCTACTAACAAGATTATTTGGACTAGGTGGAATTTAACCAATTGATGGATTAGTTCCGACTTTGCCACCTGCTAGACAATTATCTGCAGAGCATCCCAATCAATGCTGGAAACACAAGTCGATAGTGCAGGAATGTACTGACAACCACACCTGCAGCTAAAGGCAGATCACAAAGAAAAACAGTTTATCACCTTACACCTATCAGTCTAACTTTTAAAATCTCCCAGTGTTGTGCAAACCAGCTACGTATCTTTCTCTCCCTGAGCTTACAAAGAGTAGCTGCAAAGTACAGGAAATCTGGGAGCTGGCCACTTTCCATCAGCAGAGTTTGCACAAGAACTGAAAGGGGAGGTGGAAAGAAGGGGGTGAAAATAATAAGTTTTTCCCTTGACCTCAGTGAGGCCATACCTCATTCTCAGGCCCTTTCTCTAGCCCTTACCTGACAGAGCGTTCACTGCAGCTGGTTTTTGTTTACAGCAGGGCTGAAAAAGGAATTCTTCCTCATTAAAAAAGTTAGAAAGCAACTCCGTTAGTGTCAAATCCCTGGGAACACCAATCCTTGTTCAAGGTTCAGGATAAAACTGGATGCTTTCCAACCAACCCTTCTCTCAGGAGCAAAACAATGACAAAGGAAATTCTTTAATATCCATGTGTGGCTACACTTCCATCTATACATCCTTTGGGTATTTGCTGTGAGCAATAACTTTTTTGTCTTAGTTACAGTTTGAAGGGAGAAAAATGTCCCAATACAGCAGATGCTGTTCTAGTAGGGTAATCCATGGTTGCATGAAGTAAAACAAAAATCAGTGGCACGCTGTCCACTATAAATAGGATAACAAAAGGTAAGTAGCAAGGCAAACTTGGGAAGTGTCAAACAGAAGAGAAGATCACTCAACTGAGCAGCTGGTCCTTATTTCAATCCTCAGCAGCACTGCCCCATCTCCTCCACAACCTAGTGAGGAATCAGTCAGTCACAGAGGGGTAACCCATTTACGTTTGTCACACTTTGCAGGAGCTGATGCCTTTTGCATTATGTGCACCCGGAAGCCTTACAGTCTTCTGTTCAGACCTCAAATAAGTTCCAAGAGAGGTAGGATCAAGGTTCTTGTATCTCCCCAGAAGAACAGGCTGTTTGAAGGATTTTATGTGATGGGGAGGACAGAGCAATCATGTCTGATTATGGCTTGACAGGGCACTAAGTGCCTCTAAATTTAGGATTAAAATACAACTCCAGGTATGGTTTTTAGTTCAATGGCTAATCAGGAGAAAAAATATACATATACATGCTCCTTTAGAGGAGTCAAAGTCTAATCTTGTAGATGATTCATAATATTTCAGACCAATAAAGATAAAATCCAGTTGGTTTTAGTCACCTGGCTAATTGCCAGACAGCTTCTTAAGGGACTGTTTCTAAAGAGCTACAAGCTGCAGCATTAGTAAGTTTTGTGTCTCAAAAGAAGAGGTGTAATTCAGTCAGAATGGGAGAGCTGGAGTAGAGGAGCTAAGCCTGTTTTTTGTCCATCATTTGCTTCTCACCACAGAGGTGCTTGGAGCATGTACTTTTGAGTGTGGGCAAACTGAATTCCCATCAACAATGTGACTTCCTTAAAAACAGAGCATTATTTATTTTACCAGCCTGCTCTGTACAAAAGGTTTTCTCAAACTACAGCACTCATTCTTCACTTATGAGGCATAACTGCCCGAAATACAGGGGAAAAAATAGTATGTATTGTCATTTATTTCTTCATTTCCTGCAGTTTTCTTTTTGTCATGGTAGAAGCATAGTGATGCACTCTATAATGCTCACAGCCTTGCAGCATTTAGACACCATCTAATAGATTCAGAAGCAGATTATACACCACATGAAAAAGAAAGATACATCTTCACTTTTTTTCCCCCACAGATTAATTGCCTGAACAAAAAGAGATGGGGGGGGGGAAAGAGAAGGAGACCAAAGAGTTTCCTAGAGCATACATCTGTTACCATTCCCCAAGCCTCTTCCTGGGAAAAAGCCTCATGAAACATATTAGCATTACATCATGCTTCAAAAGTGGTAACATCCGAGCTCAGGAGAATTCAAGTACTAACTACTTATCATGTCTCTAATTATTAAATCCAGTTCAGTCAGCTGGACTGCAAATTAATTATCTTCAGATACCAGTTGCTGTTGAACTATCCTTGGTAAAGCACAGAGTGTGGTACTTGCAAGCATGGACTTGCCTCTCCAGTGCTGGTTTTGCAGTATCCACTCACAGATGTAACACGTTAATGCAAAAGTCCTCACAAATTAACCCAAAAGGTCACAAATGCATCTGAGGAAGAGTTGTTTGGGAGCTCATGTTATCAACATAACCAAACCCACTGCATGCAGCCTCAGGAGCAGTGCAGACACCTGCTAAGAGTGGGAATGATCTTCCCCAAGTTGACAGCCACCTTTTATCTTTCAATATGGGAAGATTCAGTCCCAGAGTTAAGTAAAGCCAGCTGTGCACTGGCCTAGGTATGGGATGCAAGTGTTTTGAGGAAAAGCAAGTTAAATACGCACATTTTGTTGTGCAATAGTTACTTAAAAGCACAAACAGCTGTAGGATGGTGTAAGCACTGAGCACTGTAGGGAAAGTCAATGAAAAGATGAATGATACACATTAGAGATTCACTGAATTGTTTTAATCCATCTGGATCAGAGTTCCTTTGAATGCAGCCTTTCAACTTCCGGACTGCCAACTGTTTTAAAGGTTACCATAAAGACTAGGGAACTTTTATTTTCTTTTTCCAGTTGTGCATTTTGAGCAAAAACCTGCGCAAGCCTCAGAAGTGAAAGGAACCCCAACAAACTGCTCAGAAGTTTGACACTTCACTTCTATTTGTCCAAGACACAGAAGGCAGGAAAAAAAATCAGCTCAATGTCAACTTTGAGAGCACACTGCTTCTTATCCATGAGGTTTCCAGAGCACTTCAGGTGCAGGGATTATCTCTACACCAGCATACAGTAATAATAAACTGCTCACTTGTGCTGATTTTGGCCGGAAGAGATATTTTTCTTCATAGTAGCTGGCATGGGGCTGGGTTTTGGATTTGTGCTGAAAAGAGCATTGATAATGGAAAGATATTTTCATTACTGCTGAGCAGTGCTTGCATGCAGTCAAAGCCTTTTCTGCTCCTCACCTCAGCCCACAGTGAGTGAGCTGAGGGTGCACAAGGAGCTGGGAGGGGACGCAGCCAGGACAGCTGACCCCCACTGCCCACAGGGAAAGTCCAGGCCACGTGGCATCCTGCTCTGCATATCAAGCTGGAGGAAGAAGGAGGAAGAGGGGAACATTCAGAGTGATAGTGTTTGTCTTCCCAAGTGGCTGTTGTACCTCATGGAGCCCGGCTTTCCTGGAGAAGGCTGAGCACCTGTCTGCCCACGGCCAGCAGTGAATGCTTTTCTTGCTTTGCTTTGCTTTTGGGTGCAGCTTTAGCTTTACTCAGGAAACTGTCTCTATCCCAACCCATGAGTTTTCTCATTTTTAACTTCCACTTCTCTCCCCTATCCTGTCAGGGCAAGGTGAGCAAGCGGCTGCATGGGGCTGAGTTGCCAAGCTGGGCTTAAACCACAACATCACTTTACAAAATACTGTTGCAAGGCAGGATGTATGTTTAATAAACCACTTATGCAAGATTATTTTGTTAAACTCATGAGATTTTTACATCTCTAAGAGTTTCAATTTGCTTCCCATACTGTGTTCTTCCGCTTTTGGCTTGCTTTGGCTGAATGTATTGTATTATGCACATCTTTGTGGGAGAGTGCTTTTCAGGGCTACCTCTATATTATTGCAATGGCCTTCAAGATACTCTCTGCCTTCCTTTGTTTTCTTATAAACTGCTCTACAAACAGCTGAGAGATCTTAAAGTGTCTCTTAAAACCTGACACTAGAATTCTGGTTTAGCTTGCCAAGATTCCTATGTTAACAACCCTATTTTATTCAGGTAGGTACAGATTTTTCCATGCCTCCGCCCCTTACACACTCTATTTATTTAGTTCTTTTATGCAGATTCCTGTACCTTTCACAATGGATTGTGACTCACTTCAAACCCTCTCTCCTTTTCCTTCCCCCTCTCCACACCACGGCTGACAATATTTACTCAGTTTCTTTAGAACCTCTACAGAGCATGAATTCTAATGTTTGAAGTTGGATCACTTTTGATTAATTAAATATATATTATGGTGGTGCCAGCAGCATGACTATAATTAAAGCTGTATTTTTTTTTTATTTTAATCAAAAGCTCTGATTTTCAAGTGCTCCCTCACTCCTATATGTGCCTGCTCCCTCCCTCTCTTGCTCCACGTCTCTCCTCTCCCCCACCTGTGCTCGCTTCTGCACACATGCTCACCTGCCCGTTATCCCTCACACCTGCACTCCCAAGTGCTCCTGTGCTGTGGAGAATCCTCCTCACCTGTCAGAAGGGCAGGAGGCCAAGGGCATCCCTTTGAAAAGCAGCCCCCAGCTGCCACTTCCCTGGTCCCTCCCAGGGCAGCGTAATGCAAAGACAGAAGATGAAGCCATGGCATGGAGAAAAGGAAAGGGGAGAGTCTGAATGCATGGGCTAACCACACCGTGAAGCAAACTGAAGCTGCTTCAGCCCCTTGGGCAGACAATGTGCCCACCACTGAACAGGCACCTCCACAGGCAGTAGTTCTGTATTTTATTGAGCTAAAACACACATTTAGGCTGCTTGAGACACCACAAACACTAATACACAACACTACGATGTGCCATTCTTCAGCTGCAGTGACAGCCACATTACTTGGAGCCTCTCCTTTCTCCAAGTGCTCCAAACAAACCAAGAACAAAGCACTGGACATGCAGTGTTGCCCTTTACCCAAAGCTCTTCCTTCTCCTGACACGGCACAGCTTATCACAACCAACCACTGTGGTTTTCGCAAAATCCAAGTGAAAATCCAGCAGAAATTTTGGGGTTTAAAGGTAACATTTTATAGAGACTAACTAACTAGGTGGCTAACGAAAGCAAGCAGAAAATCCCTGAACATCCTTAGCATAATCCAAACACAGCTACTGCAAGCACATCCTAGAAAACTTAGCTCTCAAAACACAGCTGTGACCTTGCCACATGATCCATGTGGGAAGAAGCTCACACAGCTTCACTCGAGCAGAAAGCTGTGCTGCTGTGGATGCAGCTGTGGGCCAGAGCCCGTCTCAATGTCTCAGGTCACTCAAGGGACACCATCAGTGTGAAACCAGGCCAATGACAACAGGTTTTCAAAGTAATTTTAAATATTGGTTCCCCAAACACTAATCAGCAATGCCTTTGTTGTCACGTGGTCATGTATTTTAAAAATTGTTCTGAAAATCTTTCTGAACAGCGTGACACCAAAGGACGATAAGCAGGTACAGAAAGGGAAGAATAAGGCAGGCCTAAAGTCCACTGTTGTTGTGATTCCATTTTGGATAATAGAACTTTATGGAATGAAAACCTTCAAGTGAACAGCTACTCCAACAGTCTGCACCAACAGAGGCCTATATTCTGGAAGAAGCAGCAACCAAATAATGACAAAACCCAAGAAATACTTGTTTGCAAATAATCAGCATTTCTTTGGCATTTTAAGTTGCCTGTCAGTTTGTTAGTCAATTACAAAAAGTACTTTCAATATAATCTTTCAAAATATGTCCCTCAACTGATACTGTATTTTTGCAACACCTTTTTAAGGAGTCCACATATTTTTCAGGAAAAAACACAGTCCTTCAAATAACATCACCAGAACGACAGTCAATCCCTCCCACATCCAACCACTACTTATTCTACATTGGGATGTTGTAGCAAACTAAACCCATGATAAATTTAAAGCCTTGCCTTGGAAGGGGACATAGGTAAGACTGCATGAATAATTCCAAAGTGCTTTATAAATGCCTGCTGAAACAGCAAATTCATTTTTATGGATAAACCTAAGTTATCTAAGTAGTACTTGGGGCTGGACGAGAGCTGGGAATTGAAATCAAGTCATCTAAGCTGGTAAGGTTTTGCCCACTTGCAGTGTCTTCATTTTTTCCTTGACTACTCACCTCTTGTGCAAATGACTCTGCTTTCTTCCGCAGGTTCTTTTCCAGCTCAAAGTTTTCATGAAGCTCTTCATATTCCTCTACTGCCAGCACAGACACTGTTTGTAAGAATAAAACAAGATCAGAAGTAAAAGTGGAACAGATCAAAAGAAGAACTACTGTTTGATTTACCCAGATAAGCTCCTATTCCCTAGTATCATGAATCCCTGACTGACAGCATGACCTAGTTTTACATTTCCATTTTCAGTCTTCTCTGCAATATTTGTCCTAAACCTCACCACATACATGCACAATTACTAATCTTCTGAATAGAGTAATACTCCTCCTGTTCTGACTCAAAATCTCCAGTAACAGGCATCGAGTACCACAGACCACATTTTGCCACTCTTTGCCTCAAAAGAGCTTTGGTGAATCTATCAAAGATTATGTTACTCCTGAGGAATCTCTATTTACCTGGTTTGGAGATGAGCATAACAGTTTTTAAAGGCAGGTACAGTAAGTGGTAATTCAGACAGTGGGATACACATCCCAGCCCACCTGACTCCCAACGTGATGCTAACTTAAAACAGCAAATAAACAAACAAAAACCAATCACACACACGAAAAATACTCAACCAACGACCCACATACTTAGAAAGACTTAAGATAAATTCACCAACTCTGACTGATATGCACTGAGTGCACAGTTCCAACACAGTGCCACATAAACACAGGATACAGGAGGTATTGAATACTTTGGTAGCTCATTTCATGCATACAAAAAAAAATCTTGCTTTAACTCTTCCTTACAGGAAAACAGGCAAATGTGAAACACCCAATGAGGCTTTTCACTAAACAGTTTTTAATTTCTTAAGGCTTAGTAAGCAGCAAGAGGAAAGGGCAGAGTAATCCAAGGCACTAAAAACTTTACCCTCTCCTCTAAACTTCTTTGGGGTCAACTACTACTCACATAGAAGCACTCACCTTCATTAAGCAAAAGCTTTCCTTTTCTGAGCCATATCTGTTTTCTGATTTTCCCTGCCCTGGTTTTACCTCTCTTCTCTTTCCAGTAAAGGAAAATTTCTGATTTTCTTTCATAACTTGGAAATCTTATTTCTTATATTCTAGCACTCCTGTCTTTTTCTCATCATCCTCTGAACATAAAACAACTTGCTCCCAAGTCTTTAGACATTCAAAATCAACAGCTGCATCCCAGCTAAAAGGAAGACTGGTGTAATGATTCAGGAAAACAGGAGATTAAGGTTCAAACCCCATCTCTGTGAAGGACTCCCCTCCTGCCCTAGTTTGCCACTTGTGCCACACAGGAAAAAGTTTCCCTATTCCCACGTAACACCTGCTATTTACATTGTCACATTTTCCTGGAGGACAGAGAGTCTGGAACACTCCACGAGTTGATGCAGTGCCTGCAGCAATAAGGTCAAGTGTCAGATCTGGACCACAGCCACTGTTCTGTAACCTACTCTTTGTACTGCAACAGAAAAGCTCTGCAGCTTCTGCACAGGATGTAGCGAACTTTTAGAGAACCTGCTGAGAACACACACCTCTGTTACACTTCTCCAACAGCTTCTGCTGCTTATTAACTTCGGTTGTCAAAACAGCCTTTTCTTCTTTCAACTTATTTACCTAGAAAAGTATAAAGAACACATCAAAACCAAGGTATTTTAGTTAATAGCATAAGGCACACAGCACATACATAATGCAAGGGGTATTTTGCTGTCAGTAGCTCTGTTTCCTAGGTTTGGTTTGATGCAGGGTTTCCAGTGGGGTGGAAAGCATTTTTACTTCATCTTACAGATGTTGTAACAGATGTTATAACATAAAAGGGTTATGAACTAATCCTCCCACGGCATGTTCCAGTCACAGCTGCAAATACAACATCTTTGGAACCTTTCAGGATCAGGTGCCATAGCACCTGGTTGAAAAGTTACTTGACTGTTTGCATTTTAATATAGTCAGACTCCCATTTTGGTTTTTTTTTCCCTGGGCTCTGTTTATTGTCCAAGTGCTGTCAGCTGTGTCTTTCTGAATGCAAGTGTTGCACAGACAGGAAGAGCCACTAAGTCCTGATGTGCATCAGTACATGGCTTATCCAGTTTTCAAGAAGGAATGAAACTCTGCTGGCTTGAAAAGCCAATTTGCACGTCTAATTACCATGACATGGCACTGCCAGTGGCTAAACTTAAGGATATATTCAATGAAGTAGCACCAGTGATTAAACTATGTGTCCTACAAAAGTATTTCTTACACATCTATGGGTTTAAGGAACTCCAAAAAAGCCCTGCATGCTGTGATGGGTGAGGGGCTGTCAGGAAGGGGAGGTGACAGTTGTAATACGGGCATTAGAACAGATCAAACAGATAAGGAGAAGTCATGTGCCAGCTACAGTGGCAGACTGGACTGTGACGCAGAGGGTCCCTTCCAGGGACATGCCCCAAGTGATCCATCAATGGCAGGACTTGAGATCAGACAGTATTCAATTAACTTCACAACTGAGCGTTTTTAGCAAAATAAGCTACAGAAAGTACCGACTCCACGCTAACATGGTCTCGCCTTCCATGGTACAATACATACTTCTTCAATTACTTCTGCAAGTTTGCACCTCAGGTTTTCCAGTTCAATGGCCAAGGTCTTCTTTTCCTCATGAACAGATACGATTTGATCTCGCAGCTCTACAGTTCGAGGAAGGAAATGAAGAATATATTTTATTCGAAAAACAACAACAAAAGAAATGTCATGGCAATGCAAGTATAGTTGAGGATGAAACACCTGAACTACGTATCAAGCATCAGTTGTAATCAAGGAACATCCTCAATAATTTATGAGCTTTGCATAAGTGTCAAGTAACAGATCTATAACTGGGCCACAGTTTCAGATCTACTCTGTTGAGGTAAGCTCCTTGTTCAGTCCTGCTGCCTTTATTTGCATTTCGAATGATTCATTTCCTGCTATAACAGGGCAAATCCTGCCACCACGGAGTGTCCTCAGTCCTGCTCTTGAGACTGTCACATCACAGAGACTCTGGTATGGAGGCAGCAGAAAGCAATTTTTAAGAGGCATCCTTTAAAACAAATTAATGCACTTCAATTCTTCTTGGATTGTGAGTTCTTGTCACAGGGGAAATAAACAAAACAACAGGCAGTTAATACTTGGGAGGTTTTCACTGAAGAAATTGTCCTGAACAGCTGCCAATTTATAGTCTTTGTAACATTATGTGAACAGAGTCAGAATATAACCTTTACTGATGGAAGAGCTAATGCTTGTAATTTTCCCCTCAGAATTTTTGTTCCTTAATTATTAAAATATGAAATAAATTAAATTCACAATGGAATAAAACATTTGATTATAATCACTTCTTAACAGGAGATCAGTTTGCATACATAATATATCAAGGTTTAGGTTAACATAAAATCACCACAAAAATCAAAATTTATTGATATATATTAGCTTTCAGTAAGTGCTCTCATTCCCCACCTGCTTCCAGTATTTCACAGCACTGCTGTTCATTGAATACCAGCCACAAGTCGAGAAAATTGTGGCTAATCAATTGCAGATGATGATGACATACTGGATGTCATTCTCTTTGGTCTCACATCTTGAAAATGTCCATTCTACACCAGCATCCCCCCTCCCTGTTCTGGAGCCTCAGATTTATCGTCCTCTAAATTAAAGGCATTCACTTTCTAAAGTAAATAAAAGACCCTGTTTTCCCAGAAGAATCTTGATACACATTGTCCATTTTATGGATTTGTGCTTGCCAGAGAAATTAATGGGGGAAAAAAGTCTCGCTGAAATTTACGGTACTTGGATTAATTCTGGTTTTACAATACGTAATTCAACCTCACTATCCAGAGAAGAAAGCATATCCACATACCACGGAGAGCCTCAGATTTTACCACCTTATTTGTGTATCCTTACAGAAAAGTGGTGGGAGGGAAGAAATCATTCCAAGAAACATCCAATACTTTCTTGAATGGTGAGAAGGCTAAAGGACTTAGAAGTTCCCCAAAATACCACTTTTAATGCTTTAACAAACTGTTCAAGACAGAAAGCAGATACATCAGAGCCTTTCTGCAGTATTTCTCTCATTTGACCCTGCTACCCTCCTAACAATGCTCCCATCTGATCTGCAGCCAGTGTTTGCTCTCTAAATGCATTCTTTACACCTTTCTCCAGTAAAGGCAGGAGGCATTCCAGAGTCTTATTTCCCGTTCAGATGGGCTGCATGGTGTGCAGCACGCCATTTGCTGCTTTTTCCTACATCTAGAGGATGGAAAACTGATTATAGAAGGGCACTATGACACCTTATTTCTTCAGTGGCATTGTTTCACAAGCATTTTTACAACACACGTCATTTTTCCTCAGTGACACTTTGTAACACTTCCTTGCAGCTGATGCATTCAAAAAGACAACAATTAACAAGGTCATACTGAAAGTTCAAAAAGCTGTCCTTTAACATCATGTGCTACTCCAAGTTACAATAAAAAAAAAGTGAAAGCCTTTTTTTTTAATAAGTTAAACACTTGTCACAGAATCCAGAATGTGGGCGTTCCCCTTTTTTGGATACTATGACACAACAATATAGAAAATCACAGTGACTTCATCACAGGGATGAGAAATAAGGCTGATTTTGGCTGATGGAATTATAAACTGCCTTTCAAAAAAGAACCAGAAATTTCTGGGAAAAAAAGGCACAGAACTGTCTTATCAATATACTTCCATGTTCTCCAGCTTTGCTGTTTCACCCACTACAACAGTCCCTCTTCAAGCTGCTTGTTTGGTAACAGTCCTGGAACACGAATAAAGTTCGTGCATACAAAGGTACATAATGGAAACAGAAATGGAGAGTCCTGTCTGACAAGCTCTGAAATAATGACATTGTAGTTAAAGGTGACCTTGTCCTTCTACTGAACTTTTATTTTGTCAAGGGTCTTAGGAAATGTTTCTTTTACTGACTCAGTAGCACTGAACTCTCTTAGCTGGGTAGATCTCATTTTCCTATTGCAGGCTGTATATCCCCCATCATTTATGTTACACACTACCCATGTGCAACCCGCCACGTTCTTAGTCATTCCTGGAAATCCTTTGATTCTGACCACTCCCTGAAGCATGACTTGGAACCAGACCCATCTCTGGTCCAACCCAACACTGCTGTTCTTAAGACAACTCCTGCCTTTCGTGGTGGTGTAGGATCAGCAACAATGCTCACCTTTGATTTGCTGCTGACAGTGCACAGAATTGCATGATCCTGAGGCAGCTTCTGTATCCGTGGATGATTCGTCCTCATCAATGTTAATCTCTTCAGTGATAATTTCTGGGCCCAGTTTGGCCATACAAAGCATACTAATTCTTTTCAAGGTTTTATTTTCTTTGTTCAGCTGCAAGGTGAGAAGTACAAACAGTAAGAAGCTAGTTAGTCTGTCTTTAAGCTGCTGGGCAAGAAAAAAAAATTCAACTGTTTTTTGTCCTTTATCATTAAAAGATCTATCAAGCAAAGAAGACAAAAGTAACATTAGACTAAATGTTCCATTCAACATTAGAATGGTCTGAAGATGGGATGCTTGTCCTCTTTCTCCTCTGAGAGGCTTGAATTCAACATGATGCTTTATCCATGCCCCTTTTTCCTCTCTAGTACTTCTGTTTAATAAATACTGTGTAGTTTCAAATCAACTATCAAGCTGACTTAATGCTACACATGCTTTGTGATAGCTGCTTCAGCTCCTGACCTTTAAACACGTACGAGGAGTCTTAAATGAATGACCTGAAGAAGAATTTGTGCCCCTGAAAGCTCATCTGATTTTCCCAGCTATATCAATTGGTTAAATAAAAATTCTTACCTTCTCCTATGCCCTATTTTGCTTATAAACTACAAATACTACCACTACTATATTCCTAGTCGCAACAGAATTATCTCAAAATTCTTTTGAGTTATTACTGTAGAGTCAACATACAGAAGATGAAAGCCATTTCATGAACCAATTCTTTATGGGTCAGACCACAAGCCAGCAACCACTTCGGGCTGGATGCTTAAACACGACTGGTGGATGGTACAGAAGAGATTCTGCAAGGCATCTCTGTCTTGATCAAGAAAACTGAACAGGAGTCACTGCAAATGTTTAATTCTCATCATTTCTTTCACTGTCCTGCATCCAGACACCCCACAGCAGCAGTTCTTTGCAAGTGCAGCACGGCCTCAGGGGTGTTCAGGTAAATGTCAGGGTGACTGCCCACCCACCAGCCAAGCTTTCCCTGTGCTCAGGTTTAGGAATGAGACTCAATTTTCTACTAATGACACACTACACGTCAAAGTCAACACGGACTTCAGGAGTCCCATATGCAGCGTCAAAGAAAACATACACTGCACAGTTCATCTGACCCCGTATTTTTACCTAAGCAATCACCTTTGATCCCCCTTATCCTCAGCCTTTCAACTACGGGAGATTTACTCAAGAACTTTTTCATCTCATTCCCAAAGGATGAAAGTGAGCAAGTGGGGAGAGTGGTGTGAGGAACCCTACTTGGTGTAGTCAGCTCACTGCAACGAACAGCCCCACAGAGCAAAGGGAGTCTTTGAACTGCCCTTGTACATGCATTACAGGGAAAGTGCAGAGAAGAAGACAAGTTGCATAAATGTGTTCATTTTCTTACTTATATGCTGATTGTCTATCTTATGAATTCTAATATAGTGTCATTATGCAAACAATTAAGTAAATACCTCCAGAAAGTACATTGCTAATGCATCTAAATTAAAGTGATTTCTTGCTGGTGTGATTTTTACCATATCTAAGGATGTACTTTGGGCAGGGAATGGGGAGGGAGGGAAAAAAAAAAAGGGAAAAAAAACCAGCAGTCAGCATTGCTAATGAAATTTGGTTCAAAATTGCTGTAATCCATTTTCTGATGAAGTGGCTCAGATGCATTTTACACAACCAAAAACATATAAGAGAGATAAAAACATTCTTTAATAATAATGCACTTCTGATGAGATGGAATATAGAAAATTACACACTTGCTAAATTCATCAGACTAGACGCAATCAACAGAGCAGTGGAGGTCACCTTTCCCCTGCCCTCGCTTTGCTTTCATAAACAATCACCTGAAATGTAATGCAGTGGTTGACTTTTTCCATTTGATTCAGACACTGAAATGCTCATTATTGTTTTCACACAGAGGAGTTCTAAAACTTATTTTCCATTTAACCTAAATGCATACGAAAACTAGAGATCAGGATGCTGGTCCATGAAAATAGAAACTACATTAAAAGGAGTATTTTTTGTCTTTAAAGGCAGGAATGGTATTTTGCATCTCACGCCTGGCTTTTAGTTTTTTGCCACTTCCAAACTATTTCACAGCTCTACAAGATTATACAGAAACATATAATGGTTATGCATACAATCTCAAGTTTTAAATAAATAAATAGATAAACAGGTGAATAAATAGATCAGAGAAAAACAGCATCACCATAATTCTTCTCACCTTAGAAGCCAAAGCCTCAGCACTTTCACGGCATGTCTTCTCAATTTCAAGATGGTTCTGAATACAGTTTACTTCCTCAATAACCATGTGAGAAACTAAAGGAAGAGTTCAAAAATTAGTCAGTATTTTCCTGAGATTGACGCATGCCTTCCATGATCAGAAATAGCACATCTTTTGCTAACTTTCATTGTAAGCATTTCAAACACAGGGAAGTACGTGCTTAGACAATCTCCACAGACAAAACTGTTTTGAGCATTGATATTTGGGTTGTTCCTTTAAGCAACTCTCTCAAGTCATGTTTGGAGCATCAGAGCATAAGCATGTTTGGAGAGGGGCAACTGTGGAACTGAGCACAAACTTATGAAAGCAGAAGACCAGCAGGAGCCTCCTGACCATCCTCATTCATCATCTTTATTTCACTAACACTTGAGGAATCAGAATGAGACCTTTAGGATAATCCCTTAAGATTGCCATCATGACATTTTCAGCAGACTGGAACCTGGGTATTTTTAAACAGCAAGATTAACTCCTGTATTACAAAGTTTCTTTGCACTTTCTGGTCTGTTTCTTATCTGAAGTCACTCTCTGCTTGAGCAGGCCCTAAAATAAGCACCACGGTTTCACCAACCTTCACTTTTCACAAGACAGACTCCAACACACACAAAATCTTTCCTGAGACCAGGGCCAAGCCTAGGTGTCTGACTGCACCTGGAATGCATGGCTGTGCTGCTACATCTGATGTCACAGCTGGAGGAGCAAGAGACACATCTGCCCTCTGCACTTACAGAACCCCTATTACAGTTGTGGGTACACATCTCACTCTGTCAAAGACAGGCAAAAGAGCGACCAAAAAGTTCTGGAACAAATCTTGTTTTGAAACATAGGAGACCAATGTGAATTAGAAAAAAATTAAAAGTACGGACACATTTTGGCTTGCAATTCCACTCAACTTCCAGCAGCACACATGTACTTTAGGGATGTTCAAAGTCTTCTTCTAAGGGACAGGTTTAAGGTTGCACAGGGGAGCAAAGCAGAAAACCCAAGAATAGCTTTCCATTTCTCAGGCTCATTGATGCAATTCCCCCTTGGCTCCTGGCACTCCCATCCATCCTAAGCAGCAGCCTGGACCCTAATTCTGCAAGTCATTGCACAGATTCCTTCTCAGCCCAGCATCGAGATTTCAATGCACAGAAAGGAACTACTTGCAGCTGAACAATACCTTGGAGCAGGAACAAGGCTGGAAAATACAGCTCGTAGCAGATTTTTTCTAGTATTTCCTTTCCTTTTCATCAAGACAAGCTTTAAAACCTAGTGATTTTGTACCACTGGGTAGAAAATCCCCCTTGCCCTCTTCCAAGAGTTTTGACTAAAGACTGAAGAGAGATATTTAAGCCCTCTTTGATAAACAAAGGTCATCTTAATGACTACTAAACAGGATGCCAGGATAGGAAAAACAAGGCTACTACAAAGTTATTTATGCAGCTTTATACTTAGTAGCAACTGATGTTTTCATTATTAAACTTTTGCTGTTACCAGAGGGAAGCAGCAACACATTGGTTTGCTGAGTAGCTGCACGCAAGACACAAAATCTACAAAAAAGAAAAAGCAGGGCAGTGTATTGGTAAATCTTGGTCTAAAAACTATATTCACTTCTACCAGCAGACCAATGAGACCGCTTTCTTGGGTTGTTTTTTATTTCCAATTCTCCTGACTCTGGAGAAATCATCGGCTCCAAGTGTGCCCTACCAGCTGCTACATTTAATTTGAGAGAGGACAAGTTTCAGGTAGTACACCTCCCAGTCTCTTCTGTTTTTATTCTACTGAGCCTTGGGAGCTTTGAGCAGCGAGATGCTTTGGGCTGGATGAGGGAGCAGTGGAGATACAGAGCTGCTCCCATTTTGCAGGCAGGAATCTAAGGGCCTCAAGCAAGGCTAAAGTTAGGAAACAAGGATCGGGCTCTCATGGCAGAACTAGGGATTACTCTTGGTTCATTTAAACTTCATTAACCTGCAATTATGATTAACTCAGGGGAAAAAAGTCTTTCCAAATTAAATACAAAAAATATATTATTTCCTAAGTCTGTCCAAAGTTCTTATTATGTCAATATTAATATTCATAAAGAAGCACTAAGTGGCCTGAAACATCTCTAACCTTGACAGTTTTTTTCAGGGGTAATAATAATCCACAGCAAATGCAGGCCAACCAAAAACCACTTAACTAATTAGTAGTTGCAGTCACCGAGAAAACATGAATCAACACTGTTATTACAAGTGGCACATTTGAGTGGCATCTAATTATGACTTGATGAGCACGATACTTGCATTATCAACATTACTACTGCATCCCATCAGGGACTAAAAGCCGCTGATGGCATTGACTGCGAGAAACTCCCCCTCAATGGTACTGCAGCACCCAACAATCTCCTTGGCAGGGGCACCCTCACTAAATGACATGTTAAGCATAATTACTGGTAGACATTGTAAATAAACAGGATTGGAAGTGAAAATTGTACCAAGTGCATAAGACACAATCTGACACATTGGAAGTGGCAGCCTTAATTGAGAGTTTCTTTGACTGCTCAAGATCATTTCAACTGCATTTCTCGGAGGACAGTGATTATAACTGTGGAGACAGACGGCATAATGGTATCAGCACTGCTGACAGAGCAGTGAATTAAATTGTATCTGCTGTTGTGTGAAAGCCTTGATGAGAGGTACAGATCCTTAGTGGTCTTATCATTATAACACAATGGTCATGTTGTCATCAACCTTGCTGGCTCCAATTGAAAAGAAATGATTGTGTGTTGAAGCTTTCCCCCCCACCACCACCTTCTATCTCTTGTGCTCAATAGAACCAATTTTCAGAGAGCTATGAAATCACGCAATAGGGCCTAAAATGCAGCTGCTTGGCATACAAACGGGGCCCCATTAAACTGGAATCACACACAATATGTGTTTATGCCAGGAGAACAAATAGAAGCTGAGTACAGGCCAAGTTTATTCACAGACACAAAGCCAATGTAGCTCTTCATCAATATAATTGCCTTTTATATTGTCGTTTAAATAATGGGCTCTATTATTGCTTTAAAATCCTAATATTCCTGGCATTTTATCACTATGTTTACAAGGTATGTCCTTTAAAAATGTGAAAGGAAGATAAAAGAAACCTATAAAATCTTACAACATCAAATATTACCTCAAATTTTAAGTCTTAACTACTTGACATTTTCTGCCACACTCCAGTATTCCTCATATCATAACAAAAACAAAACAGGTAGCCGTTCTTCCAGAGGAATAATACTTCTTAGAGAAGATTCTTGCTTCAAAGAACAGTTACCTAAGATCATTCAAAGCAGTAGACAATTCCTGTTGATTTCAGATTATTTTCCATAACTGTATCCCACGAACTATTATAAAACAGAAGTGAGCAAATTCCTCTATTAACACAGTAACACAAAAGTACAGACCATGTGATTTCCTTCTCCTGCATTAACTTCATCCACATTTCTGATGCTTCATCGTGCAGTTCACTGTACTGGCACAAACCAGACATAACAGACCACAATCCCATTGTAATTGTCTCTTCTAAGGAGCTATTCCACTAGGATACTTCCACTCCCATTAGATGTGCTTTGCTGCTTCCAGACACCATACAGTTTCAATAGAACCATCACCATAAAAGTGTAAAACTGAATATTGACATTCGCAGAGCCCAGATGAGATAGAACCTGCTCAAAACTACCGTGAGAGCAGTTTGTCCTTAAAACCTTTACTAGTGTGTCTATGCTTAAATTACCATTACCCCTTCATGAAAAAAACTGCCATTATTATTACTATTAGGAATTTCAGCAACAACATCAAATCCAACTCACTTCAAGCATGCATCATTCCAAAAGTCACCTGCAGAATCCAGGTGAGAGAGAGCCACATTTGCACCACTGTATTTTCACCACTTTGCACCTTGAGAATGACTACCTGTGCCACAGAGTACAAATGCTGTAACAGCATTTATTCTGACTGTGGGCAAAGTCTCACTGGATCAGCTCCTTAACCTCAGCTTTCAAGGAGAAACAGAAAGTGGGCCTGAATCTCAGCACTCTTAACACTGCTGAAGAGTATGCAGAACTATGTTTGTAATTGTCTACATCAAGAAAATCCCACTGACATTATCAGCTTACTTTTCTGAAACTCCTCCAGCTTTTTGACAGCCTCATCTCGTTCTTGCTTGATTTTGTCACACTGTAGAAGAAGAGAAAATTGAAATTAAACACGGATCCCAGTTATTTAATTAGCAGTCAGTCACAACATGCAAAATCAACCAAGATCAATTGCCAGCACAATAATGTACAGAAGCTTATCAAAGCATTTCTTTTTCCTTTCAGCCATGTAAGATCGATGGAAATTATGCATAAAAAATTCATTACTCAGAGTATTTCCTAACCAAACTGGCACGCTGTACTTGATTTTAGGTTCCGATTCAGAGCTACTCTGAAAATATTTTAGAGAGACACATTCTCCAAAACTGATATAAACAGTTATCCATGTTACACCAACAGTAAAAGCAATACTTTTCATGTCAAAAATAGGCTTTAAGTCTAGCTTCTTTAACACAAATAGACCCAGAAAAGAGGCCTACATTTCTATACCTACCACGTGCAAGGAAAACCTCAAAGCCAATCATCAGGGACATGCTGTTTAGTTTCATTACATCATGAGCAAAGCTTCAGCTTTGTAAAGAGAAAGACACTCATTTTCATGCTGAAGGAGTTCCCATCACTCCATTTTTATTAATTTTGTGGTTATTGCTAACCCTACACAAGCCTGCAATCACTGATCTTATGATGGAATGGTTTCTTCAAAAAGAAAGAATCAAACAGATGTTAAATAGAGTTCTCTAAGAAGACCCATTCTGTAAGTAAATGAAAGAACTCAAAGAAATGAGTAAAATTCACAAGAGACACAGTCAGTGATTAACCACAGTGTGAAAAACACATGACCCAGGGGGAAGTATGACTGGCACACACAGTGCCTTACACACACATCCTTCCTCACATGCGGCTGGGCATGTTCACAGCAATAAATCAACCTAAGACCATGAGTTAACTTCTGGAAGGGATCTGTGTGACTGAGCTCCTTACAGTGCAACTCCAATTACTAGGATGCTGGCCACTGGAACAGAACTGGGGGGAAAAAAAAAAAAACTGACCCTGAAATGATTTTGCTCGATTTTCAGTTTTTCCACATGAAGAGCCACTTTGAGTTAGCTGGGAAAGGAGCCTGCTGTTAAGCAACAAGAAGGGGGAGAGTCCGATTCAAAGGCAGCCAAATTCAAGAGAACTCTTCTATCAGCTACAGAGGACCTTGGACGAGACCCAAAGAAGGATCTGCAGGAGAGGTGGGAAAGGGAAATCTGTGCATGGATCTTGCTGCTCGTTGCCCTCCCTCTGTTCCCTCAGCAAAAATTTGTGTTACCTTCGTGGCAGAAGTGCAGTCTAAGAGCAGAAGGCAGTGAAAGATGCAGAAAGCGTTTCTGGCTGTTCCCGCAGAGCACAGTTCTGCCGCGAAAGAGGAACTGGTGTGAGCTGAGCTGCTGCCTCCTTGGACTTCCCAAGAAAGACCCTGGAGCCACACTGACATAGCTCACCCACGGATTTTTCTGCACACTGCAAGCTTTCAGCCCACTGCACATTAAGCGAGCAAATGCCTTTAGTGCTCAGTTTAAAACCCAGGAACACTAGCATTTTAAGGAGCTCATCTGTTGCCTGTGGAAGTCAACAACTTTCCTACTGATGGAAACCTTGATGCAGAGGACATAGCACACTCCCTTATCCCAACAACAGGAAAAACTCCTTTTAAAATCCTCCAGGCAGCACGCTGTAAGGCGTAGCAGCTTTCCCTCTGCAGTGAAAGGAGAAGTTAAATGACCTATTCCACTTCACCTCGAGTGCTATTTGCAGAGAGAGCTCCATTTGGACCACGGCAAGCTGACTATTCTCCTCATAACTGCGACATTTCTCTGCACAATCAGGGTCTCTAGGCTTGGGTCTCTGCAGAGCAATTCCTGCTCCCAGTTGCAGTTCTCTCAATACCTTCCTTTTGCTGCTACTGTGCTTCAGAATGAAAGAGGAAGAAGAAAAGGAGAGCGGGAGATTGCTGCCCTTGCTGAAATGATCAATGGAAAGCACTTTGCCTTCTGTCTTGCAATCAGAGCCATGCGAGCAGAGCTGTTCCAGGTCCTTCCAAAAACATTGCCTAGTTTATCTTCTAAGAACTAGAAGCATTTGAGATTTTCTTTAACTACTTAAACTGTTTCAATTTTGAAATTTACATAAAAATAAAAAGCCTATAAACTATGCTTCATAATAAAAAATACTGTCACCCTTTAAAATAAATTGACCTTATCTTTAAAACTGAAAAGTTTAAAAATCAAAATTTAGAAGTATGAGCTGCTCATAAAATGCTCCACAGAAGTCTTAAAAGCTCATAACCAGCTCACTTTTCAAAAAAGCAATTTGAGGCATACACAATAGAATCATTAATGGACAAAAGTATCACTATTCCTAAATATTAAAAGGCAAATAGCATAACATTACTATAAAATCTACTGTTCACTTTCACATTCAAGCACACGCGACTGTTGAGGAGAAACAGTTTCCACGTATTTACAAGCTCCCCTTGTCAGTGTTAAGAGATAGCTCCAAACTAAAGAGTACCCTTGAATAAAAGTAAAAGGGTTTGTAGCTCCTGGATTGCCAGTCAATTTTCTGTTTTTAACTTAATTAAGAGTTCCAGCTTCTCTGCAAAGTAAAATAAGCACTTATTCTATTTTATTTAATATATCTAGTATTAGTAATCTAATATTTAAACCACCATTATCTCACTTACAAAAACTCCAACAATGTAAACAGACAATACTGCAGCCCTGAATAGGCTATAAGAGTCAATGATAATCTCTTAGCAGTAAAAACACATTGCATCTGTATTTTTAGAAATTAACAGTCCAGTTGCCAAAATTAATTTTGTGAATAACTCCGTATATTCTTCATCTTTGCAGGCACAAGTTCAGAAGATTTGTTGATCCCACCCCTTTAAGATTTTTGCCTTCTAGGTACTCAATATACAAGGCAATACTTTAATTTCTAGTTTCTTGTCTATTCTCTACTAACAGGCTTCTTTTTTGCCAACTATTTTGCACATAAGCTTTTACAGACTTCAGTAAAAGGCCTTCAAAGGGCAAAAACAACAGGGAGATTGTTCAGTCCAGATATTAAGATGCAAGAAGTTCACGTAGTAGTCATGTAGTCAATTAAACCATTGGTAAGCAACACAAGACACAATTCTTTCCCATTTACACAGATTGTGAAATGTATGCAGATTTAATGCTTGTTCTAAAATTGTGAGCTTGGTGCAGTGCTCAAAAGTATCCAATGACATTTGCAATACTCTACTTAGAGAAACAATGAGCATGTCATCAAGGCAGAATCCCTTCCCCATTCTCACTTGGTGACAAAACATATAATCCACTCCATCCATGTGCTTTAACAGAGCAAACACCATGAATGATGTATCAGAGATACAGTATTACACCTACTGTTTTGGATAGCTGTCTTGCTTTTTTTTTTCCTCTACTGGCAGCATGACAAAACACTGTCAAAACCAGCGTTCAGAGTCATTTCTGTCTGATTAGCAAGTAGTCAAATATTTATTCATGATCTGACTCTGAATATGTCAGAACTGCATATTAAGTTACCCACATTTGCGTGCAGCTGAACGTTAGTTATCCATTTTGGGGAGGCTGGTATGAATGTTTTGTTGGCTACATCAATAAAAAAAGGTGACCTAAGAGACGTGATCTGCCAATATAAATTTGGCTCGATTGTTTCTAAAAGTATTTAAAACACTAACAAAAAATATCTGGGGAAATGTTGTCAGAGACTCCACGAGTGGTCTCCAAATTAGCAGTTTTGCAAGGCAGTGGAAGAAGAGACACTGTGGATCAAAGACCCTGTATTTTGCTCCTGAATTTTCCTGGTTATTAGCATCCCCTTAAAGCAGCGGTGCTTTGAACAAAGTAACCCACGTAAAAGTCAATTTACTTTCTAATTTTAAGAAAAAATATGGAACGAAGAGCATAAATTTTCAAAAATTAAAATTATATCTTAAGTTAGCTGCTCATTATCCACCAAGTTCCCGGTGTCTAATGGAAACTAAGATAATTTCTGCATGCACAGCTCATCCTTCAGAGCCATACAAGTATAGTAGTGACTTAGAAAAGCATCCCACCAAGTGTATCAAAAGCACATACACACAGACTGCCACTCCTCTGTGGCACTTTCCACACACAGTCTGCAAGTCACCTGCTAAAAAAGTTAACTTCTCATTCTCCTGTCGACGCAATTTCGTGACCACAATGGATAAAGAGGAAGCCATTTGCTGACATTCACAGTGACATATAGTGGCAGAAACTGGAACAGAAATCACCCACAACTTCTCAGACCCACAGGCAGAGAAAGTCTGTGCTACATTTTTCCAGTAACAAGTTTGATCCTGCAAAGCACAAACTAAGATACAAAGCAAGAGATGCCAAGGACCTTCTGGAATTAGGGCCACAACATAAGGAATAGTTTCTTCCAGTATTGGCACTGGAAGCAAATATAACCATGAACTCTCTATCCGCGGATTCTTTTTTTTTTTTGTGGAAGAAATGCACTTAGGGCCTCACACTTAACCATTTGAGCCCAAGCACTTAAACAATGAACCATGACTGCTTACACAAGCACAAGAATTTGCAGGAGTTTTTGGATGGAGAAAACTTGTGTAACAACTGAAAATCCAGCCCTGAGCACGTGTTTAACTGATTTGCTCAGCTGGGAATGTAATCCCCATGTGCTCAGGCTTGGAGGATTTTCAGGTGTTATGCAAGTATTCCGAAAAAGTTCAAAGCAGCCTCCAGATGAAACACACAGGAGTGGCTAGAGATATGCAGCTGTAGGAAAGAAAAAGAAGAGCAGAATAGAAGAAACAACCTCAGAACATCTCACTCCAACTCAATTTCAGAAACAAAATTTTTCATTGAGACTTCCTTCAAAGAAAGAAAATTTTAAATAAAAATGTAGCTCAGGGAAAGTCTCCCCATTCCTCCCTCTTCAAAATAAACAAAGCTTTGCAGAAGAAACACCAAAGCTGACACGACTTGGGCTCAGGGCAAAGCTGGGAGCCTGTTTTTCATGGGGTGTGCACATGTCCTGGCATGGCACTCCCCACATGTGAGAGAAGCCAACAGCCAGCATGGGACAAACTAAAGGAAAAGAGCAGTGGAGGGCAGGACGCTGAAATTGCTTCCAGCTGAGGAAGCTCCCAGGCTGCGAAGGGTTTGGAGACTGCAAGAGAAACCTGCCCAGGTGTTACACATGCTCCTAAATGCCTCCCTCTCTGCTGTCAGAGCATTCTGGGCTGGATGGAATCTTGGTCTAACTCAGTTTCATTCTCCCTTCCTTCTAAGCCTTTCTTCCAAACAGCAAAGGCAGAGGATAAATTTCCTGGAATATCTGAGACTTTGGTGAAGGATAGCAGAACAGGAATGCAGCGACAAGCAAAATGAAAAGGACAAGGAGGTCAGAGGATAGGAGGGAATGAAGCACGATATGCTGACCTCAGTAAAAATAAACATAATCTTTGCTGAATCGTAAGTGAACAAAAGTTTCAAATTTTCTTTAACAATAAGAGAAGAGTTAAGGACAAGGTCTTCTCAATACAGCCTTGAATTGCAACATTTGTAACTAAAAATGACCCTTCCAAAATGCCTTCAGAAGAAGCTGAATTAAACCTACATGTCTCGGCAGCTAATGGGGATTTGAAAACTAACAGGTTTCTTATATCTTCAGCTCACTCATACTGGAGAAAGGAGAATTTTGTTTACAATACAGTGTAGCACTGACTCCCCTCTATTCTTCACTACCTTCAGAAATCATATTCCTACATTCTGAATATTCAGAAGCTGAGGGAAGTTGCTCTCTTTTTTTCTTTTCATTAATTAAGTCCCTTGTGCAAATGAAGTCGTAATAAAACAAGCCTTAGATCAAAGAGAAACAGTTTTATCTAAACACATGACTTGGTCTAGGCTCCCACTCTAATCACAGGCAAACTTGGTAAAGCAGCAATCACTCAAAATATATTTACAGGAACTTTTCTGGAGTGGAACAGCCAGAATAGTTGTGAGAGTTACATTCACTGCTCCTTAAAACATAGGTACAAGTAATACTTATTATTAGTAAGTAACAGTGAACTCAAAAAAGCAGTCAACAACGTGGCAGAGTCAACACAGTATTCTGGTATTCAGCATTTTAGTATTAAACAAATAATTGATATATACAAACCTCTTCTTTCGTTTTCTTATTTTCTGCTCTAAGCTCTTCATATTCGCCAATAGCTACACAAGGAAAAAAAAAAGAAAAAAGTTAATATAGCAGGACCTCTTCCAAAATTAGCTCTCCATTTGATTAAATTGAAAACTCTTCTGTTTGTCTACACAGACTTCTTAAATAACATGGGTCATAAACTTCATTAATAGCCTATTAATATCCTATGAACTGGATAGCCTTCTAGAATTGAAGCAATTAGGAAGTGTCTGACAAAGATGGTAGCTCCCAAAACAATCAATTTTTGATCAATGTAGAGTTAAACAATCATATCGATTGAGTTCAGAAATTACAAGGTGAATATACTGGTTTGTAGTGACCATTTTAAACCCACACTGGCTCAGATTACAGATCAATCCTAGAAAGAATGGTTGATGCACTATATAGGTACCTGCAGAGTAGTTGATCCTGCACCAGGAAAACCAAGGTCACCCATCCATCCTTTTACTTTGTCTCCACTTCTCCTTACGTACCCAAAATTCCTACCCACCTCCCACGCTCAAGAAGCAGAAAAAAGAAAGAAAAAAACAACAGGTAGATGAACAAACAAGAAACCACACTGATGAAACAACATATTTCCTACACAGGAACACAAAGCCTATGTCTCTCGATCACTGCTCCACTGCCAGGCTACTCTCTGCTCCCTTCAGGAAAACAAGGGAAGAGACTTCTACCATCCAGATGCAAGAAATGGAACTAAAACTGTGTCAACAGATACAATTCAAGCTCCTTCATACTTGAAAACTGCTCGTGTTTGCCCGCCTTTAAGGCAAAGTCATTGTTGCCATTCGATACTTTACAAATGACTGAAAAATGTAAATACAGATTTGCCCCACCCTCGACAGCTCTCTTCACATGCTCCATGAACAGAGAACTCTGAATCATTAGCCCTGAAGGAGAAAATAACAGAATATTCTGGGCTATAGCTCTTAACCCACCCAAAACATATTCCCAGCCAACCCTGCTCTTTCTTACGGTAAAAGAGTAAAACCCCGAAATAGCCAACACAAATGAACACAGCATGTTCCTGCACAACAATGAGCTCACTTATTCACCAACTACTCACTCCACAGCTCAGCTGACCAGAAGGGACTGTCCTGTAAACATGTATCAATGCCCTTTATCAGTATTAAATGAAGTAGGTAACTTTGTATGCAGAAGCTCCTTTAATTATAACTTGGTCTCTTGATTTTCAGCTGTGAACCCGTGTCTCCTGAAGCTGAATTTGCTAACAAAATGTAAGTATTATCTAAATCAGATGTTTTCTATATTAGGCACTTACTATGGCTGAAAAGCACTTATTACTAAAACAAGGCCATAAGGGTGAAAGTATATAATGACTATAATTCACAGTGAACAACAGAAAAGACACCTTCATTTACACAGAGTGAGGTGGTGACTCTTCGTACTCTTTTTATTAAAAAATTAATCAACCCCTTTCCTAAAGCTGCATATTAAAAAACACATATTAAAGAAAAAATATCAAACTTTAACAACGCTACATGCATCTACTTTAGTATTTATACTGCAAACCAGGGTGGCCTCCAAGTCGATTGAGAGCTGTTCCATGCCAAATCAATAAGTAATGCCACTTCAGGATTTCAAACTTACTTATTTACTTAGAAAATAAGTAGAGCTGTCAAAGGAAGCAAGTGTCACTCCACTGTTTTTGCTTCCATACCATGGACCAGGCATGTCTTTACTGGTACAGGCAAGAGAAAGAGCTGACAGTGCAAGAAGTGCGCTGCTCCAGATGAAACAAGCTATCCTAATTAAGTCATATTTTGTTGGTAGAAGTAAACTAACACCTGGCTTTTTGGATATATCATTAGAGACAGAATTACGCCTGCCAGCACCAGAAGCTTTAACGGAATTGGTGCCACCACCTTCCTCCTCTCAGTGTACATGGAATAGGAAGAATCAGGCCAAGAATGTTGAGCAAGCTCTCAAACAACAGCCGCCTCCTACATGTACAGTGTGCACAAGACTGTGAAGTGCTGTGAGAGGATAAGCAAAAGCCAAAAGGGATCAATTTTTCCCTTGTTCCCCACTTTAGGCTCAAAGATCCCTTCTGCTGAACCCAGGTGATGGGTATTTCAACAGGATGCAGTATGGCACCAGCCAGGTACAAACCACTTCCAAGTGGGGCCTGGGCAGCATTTTTAACACCACCTTCTGAAAAGCTGGATGTATGTGACACTTGACAGTGACTCCAAACCTCAACTCACAATATACAAACCTATTATCAGGCCTAAAGCTTACACAGGCAAACCAAGCTCTTGCTCACATATCAGCTGCATTTGCTGAAACCTACAAGGCTCAATTACCTTAACAGTTGTTAAAAAAATAAACAAGTATCACCTGTGTAAGTACACAAAGACAAGTACTAGGTACAAGTTCTGTAAGTCAGCTCCTGCATCTGTGTTCCCATATGCCTTGATTTTACTCAAATCTGTGAAAGTGTGTACAAGTAAATTTAATTAAACCCCAAATTTGCATCTTGCACTCCCACAGCTTCCTTAAAAAACAGGGCAGGAAAACTAAACATACCACTGCCTGATAAAGACCAACCACTAAGTTCACACCAAAAGATCTACCTTCACAAGTTTCTGAAAAAAAGATAGGGTTCAACACAAGAAACTGATGTGGGAAAAACATTTAAACTCTATTAATACATTCAAGCAGGATGGGTTCTGCTAGGGAATGATGGCTGCTGTGTATGAAGATATACACAGAGGTATATGGAGAAAAAATAAATTATAGAGCAGATGACAACAGAGGGGAAGACAGCAGCCAACAAGGGGTCCCAAGGAATTCCTCTGGCCATAAAAATTACCCACCTGCCACAAAGAAGAATAAATTTGTCAGACCACATTAGGAGCTTGTCAATAGCATACATTTAAAAGGTACTGCTCTGAGATATTGCTGTCAGATCAGCAGTCTAGTCTGTTCCTTAGAAGATAGATGCAAGATGTTCCCTTATTCAAAGGTGCTGATGTTATAAGAAGAAGTTGTAAGGGATCAAATAGATAATAATTTTTAAAAAAGTATACAGAGCCATAGTGCTTGGGACTAGAGACTGGAAATCATCACACTTCATCAAATCCAGCCAACAAACACAGAGCAAGGCTAGACCTTTTGAAAATGAAGAAAAAAATCCAGGCAATATAAACACCTTTAGTATATGTGTGGTTAACAGCAGTTGTTAACCACTGTAATTTAGCAAAGTGACCAGAAACGTGGCTATGACAGTGGCAGTGCTGAAGTGTAATTCTACCTAGTTTATAACTCCAGACACTTTGATCACTGACTCCCATTTCCAACTGAACAAAAAAGGGACTGTTGCAGAAGATAACTGTCTTTACAGGCAAGGTACCAGCAGTGCCAATAAAACCAAAGACAAACAAGGCACTCTTCCAGGCAGGTAATCAACTACTGTTATAATTCAGCTGTTAGTCAAGTTTGCTGCCATTCCTCAGGTTCTACAACCAACCACTAATAACACAAGGTTTTGCCAAATTGCCTTTTTTTTCTTTAATTTTAAGTCTTACCATAGGAATATAAGGGCCAGTTGAATAGAAGTGTGCACCACTGGAAACATCACTTAAAGCACAGTTAGGCAATAGTATTATTTATAGTGAAACTGCTTTATTAAACCATGCCATTTTTAGAAAACTACTTGAGGATTAAAACTCAAACAACACTTTTAAGTCCAAAATATCATCAATACAGAGATCTTGTTTCTTCCTGATGCTCACCTTAAACTTGGTAATGGAGCAAGCTGAAGAATGATCAGTATCAAGTTATCTGAGTCTAACACACAGGACTTGGAAAATTCAGCATGGGTGAAAGATAAGAGTATCCTGCACACAGACAGCTTCGGTGTCCTTGCTGCTGCTCAGAGCTTTGCCAAACAGCCAAGCAAATTTACCCAAGCCCCAGAGAGCTTCACAGCTGCCACTGAGAATTGAGCAGGCAGCTACGAAACACCTGCCTCAGGTTCGATCTCCTGACCTTGGTTAGAAGTACAAGCAGCAGTTGAAATGTGACAGCAGTCAGCCACAGATGCTGCTACCTGCCTTCCATTCCACCTATGGCACCATTCCTCAGACAGCTCATTTACCTTGTGCCAGGCAAGTTTCTCAAGACTAGAAAAACACATCCTGAAAAAGAAACCAAGGCAACGGCCACTGAATGAATGTTTTCTGAAACCTCTCCAAGTCAATTTGTGTTTCTTAGCAATCTGACTACACATCAAAATGTTACAGGAATCTGAAACTGTACACCACTCTGAACAAAATAAAGATAAGACAAGTCTGTGTACCCATTACCCCAAATATTCAGATCCAGCAGATCCTTCCACCAACTGCATTTATTTCCAAAATAATACAGTTATCTACATTTGGAAGCAATAAAGAGGAAAATTAAGAGACTCTGTTTAACAGACCATCCTAAAATTACTTGAGGGAAGCTGGTAGTATCTAAAATAGTCTTGTTTTGTTAGCAATAAGAATGGAGGGGACACTATCTATTCAAAATTACACTATATAAAGAGTAAGCAATTTTACTTACCTATAGTAACAATATATTTTATTTTACTATTAGAATAATTTCATTTATCTCATTACTGTTTCATTGCCTGAGATTCTTACTCTAGGCACCACACTCGTCAGTTAACGCAATTTAGCTGCTGATTTAACTACGTGTGCTACCATATTTTTTGCATAGTTTGAGATGTAAAACAGAAGAGTATTTTATTTTTTTTCCACTGGCTAACTTTTTGCCTACATAAAACAACTTTCTCACCAGCCACATAATCACAGAAGTGTATGTAAGCCTCACAACAACACACTAAAACTCGTGTGCTTAGGGATGAACATCCACCAAGAACAGAGCCTTACGGGACTGGGTCTGCCAAGTACAGCTTCTATTTCAACAGCTCAGGTGGATCTGGGACAGCCAGTCCTCACGTTACAGTAACTTTCCCTTGAACTAATTCCTCTAGTCCTGTAAAATTTCCTTAGACATTAAAGCATGCCCAGCCCACTGGAGAAGACTTTCAGACAGCGGAACTGAAGCCCCGCTTAAAACAATTTCAAGACGCTCAGTTTTCTCTGAAGAACAACCCAAACTTTTCTTTTTGTGCAATTGATTATCGTCATTTTAACAAATGCCCTCTGGAAGCAACAGTAGTGGAGGGAAGCAGTCAGTCAGCAAGAGAACCAGATTTTGAGCCTTACGTTTTGGTCTCGGATTATCAAAACACACAGCTGTAAGATTATCATTTTACATCTAATGAATCCTTCCAGAATCTATCTTGTGCTACTGGTAATCATGAATTTCCAAAGCTGAGTGTACAGGAAAAACCCAAAAAGTGCCAGAGCAGGTCATAAATAGTCCATTAATATCCAAACGAAGCTTCTGCTATACAGCAAAAGAGATGGAGCACACTTATGGCCAGAATGAATGACAGTAAAATGGGCACTGATCGCAGCCTTGTAATTTCTCTTTTACACAACTCTGTCCAATAGGTTCTTCCAAATAGCTCCCCCCGGGCTCGCGGGAGAGCAGGAGTGCTCAGCTGCGGGAATTACCAGCTGTGAATTCCCGCCTGGCTCCTTCGCACCTCCTGCACACGAAGCTGCGGCAACACCGACCACTTGGTGCACAAGCAGATGTTCACAATTCAAACAGCCCTTCAAACGTCTGAATGCGCCTACCTGACTAACTAAGGCTGCAACTTTGCTGGATCAACCTGGCTCAGGGACAGACTGACCACAGGGGAGTTGAAAATGGCTTATGAGCATCCAAGCTCTTTTCCATGCGCCTACTTGCAGAAGATTAAACATTACAGTGTTTTGGTTTCTCAAACTATGCACTCACGAAACTGAACATGCTGAAATTCTGGACTTTTCTACTTAAAGCACTGAAAGTGACTCACACACGGCACCAAACCAGCCCAGGATGGAGCTACCAAAGCGCTACGGAAACCGATGGCTTATCAGTGCGAGCCCCGAGCTATCAGCGGGAGATTTGCTCGCTGATGGGGAGCGGGATGGCAGGTGTTCGATGGGTCGGGTCAGGACGGGATCCTGCAGCGCAGAGCGGGAGATGGGACACGCCGGCAGGTTAGGCACAGCCTGGCTCAGCTCCACGCGAGGCTCAGCTCCCCGGAGGGACGGCCAGGCGGCCAGACCGCCACGCCTGGAGCTGTCCGGCCCTGCGGGCTCAGCGGTACCAGCCCGCCGCCAGGGCAGCCCCGAGCGGGCAGCGCCGGGCCGAGGCACCCGCGGCCCATGTGCTGCGNCGCTCGGAGCGGGGGGCTCGGCCCCGCCCGGCCCGCGCCCGGCAGCGGACGGAATCGCTGATCAGTTCGGCTGGAATAGACTTCTGAGGTCATCGAGTCCAACCTGTGACCGAGCACGTCTGTGTCAGCCACACCATGGCACCGAGTGCCGCGTCCAGACTTTCCTTGAAGACCTCCCGGGATGGTGGTTCCACCACATCCCTGGGCAGCCCAGTGCAATGTCTAATGACCCTCTGTGTGAAGGAATTCCTCTAATGCCCAACCTAAACCTCCCCTGCCTTAAGACTGTGTCCCCTTGTCCTGTCACCAGTTGCCTGGAGCAGAGCTCAACTCTCACCTGCCTCCAACCTCCCTTCAGGGAATTGTAGAGAGGGAGAAGGTCTTCCTGAGCATCTTCCGGGCTGAACATCCCCAGCTCCCTCAACTTCTCACAGGACTTGTTATGTAGACCCTTCACCAGCTTTGTTGCCCTTTCCTGGACTCGCTCCAGCACCCCGATGTCCTTCCTGAATTGAGGGGCCCAGAACTGGACACAGCACTCCAAGTGTGGCCTCAGCAGTGCTGAGTGCAGGGGAAGAATCACTTCCCTGGTCCTGCTGCCACACTATTCCTGATACAGACCAGGATACTGTTGGCCTTCTTGGCTGTTGACCAGCACCCCGAGGTCCATTTCCACTGGGCCACTCTCCAGCCACTCTTCCCTGGCGTGTAGCGCTGCAGGGCTTGGTGTGGCCAATGTGCAGACTCTGTGCTTGACCTTGTTGAACCTCATGCTGTTGGTCTCGGCCAATGGATCCAGCCTGTCCAGGTCCCACTGCAGACCCTGGGCAGGGTCTCTCACTGTATCAGTCCTCCATGAGCTGGGATTAAGCCCTCCTGCTCCACTCCTCACACAGCTGCCGATGTGGTGCTGCATATTTAATACGCCCTTTTGTACAACTTGCATAGCACAGCTTTCCACTGAGGATCCCTGCATGGCTCAGAGGAGTGGTGGGGACATAAAACTGCTGTTTGAGTGCCTTGGTACAAAGACAGCTAAAAGGTTTAAAAAAAAAACCTGGAAGGTTGCATTACTGTTTGTGAGGATCCAAAAGAAACAACTGCATGCCAGTGTCCAGCTCTTTAAGGAAACTTTGGAACAACATAAGGGCAGAGGGCTTTGGCAGGGACCTACCATGTTCACCTCAGAAGAACACACTTCTCTCTGCTACTCTCTGGTGATCCCTTTCTGAAAAAGGAGGGGATCCAGTGATAATCTCTTTGTTAAAATGGTCACATTACCCATCTTACCCCAAGGCTGACACTAAGTGCAATGCAGAGTGTGTTTCTGTTCATGCTTTTTTGCTGAGTTCCAGCAGCAGTCAGCTGAGCAGCAGCTATCTCCAGGCTGGCATGGGTAAAGGTACAGTTCATCCACCTCCCTCCCTCCCTCCCTCCCTCCTTCTTTGGCAAGCAGCCATCGATCCCTGTGGCAGGCAGGTCAGAACACACAGATGAGGCAACATTAGTTAGAAATACCAGAGAGTGAAAGGAAAAAGACCCTCCTACAAACAGTTGCTCAGTCCTCCTGCCTCTTTCCTCCCACACAGTATCCTCTCATTTTCCCATTTTGACCTAGCAAACCTTTAAAACATGAAGAGATACTGGTGCTTAACAGCATTTCCTGTCCTACAGGTAGTTAATGACACGTGTAGCATCCTGGAAAGAAGCCAGAAGAACCATGTGAGCTGTGCTGATGTCTCAGAAGCCTGGTATGCCCCATGTAGGGCATAGGAGGGAAGTTCATAAACTAGTCAGCTTGTTTTGAACTAGTCGGCACAAACCATCTTTAACTGTACCAAATGCAAAGTTGTGAATTTGTGCTCCTAGTCCTAAACAAAGAATGGGAAATGACCTTGGAAGGCGCTGTAGAGGAAGTGGGAGGCAAAGTGCAAGTACTTATGTAAATGCTGTCAGTAAGGTACTGCAGCAAAAGAATTGGGGTAGACTGACAGCAGGGTAAAAAGTTTCTTCTGTAACACTGACAAGACCAAAATAAATTTTCTGTATCCAGTTCTTCAAAAAATGGTACAGAAAAATTTGCAGAGAAACCACAAGAGAAAAAAATGCTTGGGAAGAGTGCTTTGCAACGAGACCTCAAACCCTTGATCTTTTTAATTGAGCAAAAAGGAAACAAATTACTTGGTTATGGTAATTTCAGTACTTGAGGGCTTTTCAGCCTAGAGGAAAAGAGTCAACCAGAATCTGTGTCTGTAACCAGAAGCTGAACGTAAAAGCTACAAATAAAGCCACACATCAATAAATGCCTCCATTTGAAGGAACACAGAGGTCCTATTTAGGTCCCTGGAGTTCTGGGATGACCTTGGTTTTGAATAGCTCCCACTTTAAGAGCAGTTTTGCCAGTGTTTTACTTTTTAGTGTCCTTTCTTGGGCTGCCTTGTTGGCTTCCCTTCAGCCACAGGTCTCATTCCAAGTCCCTCTTCCCACTGCCTATATCATTCCCTTTCGTTTCCAAACCAATTTCCTTTATGCAGTGTAATGGCAGGATTTTCAAAAGAGTCATTGTAGGGTTGCTTATCCCTGCACGGTGCCAAGACACCGGACATTTTCATCCTCCAACAATGTTCTGTCTGTTGTATGCAGCGAGAACAGGGCATAAAATCCCTTTGATATCTGCAAAGACAGCAAGTCAATTCTTCCATTATTTTATTTATTTACTCAAGTTAAAGTAATATGTCCACATCAAAAGAATTCACTTCCATAATTTCTGTATTGGGGCTTCATAATTTTCCTTTTTGTTTTTATTCACTTACATCTACATCCAGTTACAATACCTTGAAAAGTCAGCATTTAAAACAAGGATCTCCTTGTTTCAGACTGTGTTGGTTGCAAGAGTAGGATGGGTGTCATTACAATAGTATTATTTATTATTATTATTTTAGTACTAATGCTACTACTACTAGTAGTAGTGGTAGTAGTAGTAATAATAATAATAGTAATAATAAATTAATCAATTGTTGCTAATATTTTTGTAAGTTAGGAGATAGCTGAAAAAGTAACTCTATTACTAATAATCCATGTCCTTTGGGAGACCAAAATTCAGATGGATTCATCATACCTTTAGATTCCACCAACTCATAGCTGCAATGGATGAGAATCTGTCTGGTATGCTCAGTTTCACAGTATCCATCAATCATATAAGGTAGAATAATTATAGAAAAAAGTGAAAGAAAATAAAAATTCTGGAAGTTTTTTGTCTTACTTTGGGATAGATCTTAGTGAGATGTTGGACTCCTGTTATTCTGACTAATGATTGAAGCTGATGTAAGTGAGCAGTTCCCAACACGTGTAACTCAGGCTGTCGTACCTGCTTTCATATAATTTTTTTGACTTTTCATGATTCTCCTCTTGGATGGGTCTTCGATGAGTACTGAGATGATAGACTTGTCAAGTTGAAAATATCACAGAATGACAAACTGGAGCAGGTTGCAGTTATTAGTCACATAACTCCTAAATTAATAGGATCTAGAGTGAAAACCTAGGAATTCATAGCATATTAGAATTTTTGAATTTTGAATTTTGAAATTTTGAATAATAAAATTTGAAACAATTATCATGCGTATGAACGATTTTGTCCTGGGACCATCTAGAGACAGTAAAGTGTGAACTTTATAAATCCTTAGAATTTTTTTTTCTCATAAATTAGCTATTTAACATAACAACACTCATAACTGTGCATATGGAAGTGAAGATTTTGGTGCCCTATCAAACAGGAGCTACAGTCAGGAATTTGATGTGGTTGTTATCTATCTATCTATCTATCTATCTATCTATCTATCTATAATATGCATATTCCTGTTCCTCATTTTGGGATAAAATTTACTCGGACCTTTCACTAGATACGAAGGCAGCCTTACCTCTCCCACATAAATAAACCCCCAACATTTCCAACGACAAAAAAAGCAAGGAGGGGAGCAGTGGACTCCTCTGGCCAGGAGAGAAAGGCGTTGCCTTCGGAAGCAGTGCAGTCCATCAGTCCCTGCAGAGCTCGAATTGACTCCTGAGGATTCATCACCCTCCTGTTGAGGAGAGCGACCTGGTGGAAACAGCCGTGACTGCAGGCTGCACGTACCCTCAGGGCACCACTACAGCCATGTGTTTACTACTCTCAGAACGGACGTATTTTATGAGAAGCGGGGGGACAAGATAAAATAAACTACATAATCACTGCACAGATAAACAACTATCAATAAACTGAAAAAAAAAAAGAAGAAATGGCAATAGCTATTTGAGCATCTAATTAACACGATGAATAAGACTAAGCAGCTTATCTTGCTGAGGTAATGTATATTTTTCTATCAAACCAATCAGTGCTGAATAATGGCCGGCATAATATATCAGGGTAAATATAAGCACTTCTTGTCTCCCTAGGATGACAACTAACTAATCAGCACACATTCAAACTGGAGTATAAGTGTGATTAAAGATAGAAAAACTCAGATAATACAGATTCATTTGAAAAACTATTTGATTAGAGGCACTAGCATGATCTTTGCTAGTCATCTCTGTCTAGGATGGCGAACATGTCTGTCTCTCTGCAGAGAAAAAAGGCACACATTGATTGGGGGATAAATCAGAGGAAGTTGAAGTATTTATCATGGCATTTTTAAATGCTCTAATTGTACCATAATTGACAATCCTGGATATTAAATTTGCAACTGTAAAATATAACCAGGCAAATTAAATCTGCTCACCCTTCCTAGCAGTTTGCTGTACTTTATGGATGCTCACCTCATATAATTTGGTTGAAATGGGTGCCTCCTCTATCTTCGAGCACTGACAGGTGGTGGATTTCACCCACTGAGGTGTGAACATCTGCCAGCACCTGTGAGGACGCATATTTAGAGATAACAAATAGCTCGCTAGTGAGATCTCCTGTGCTTCCAGCCTGTCAGAGACAAATACCACGCTTTTGGAGAGTTAGAAATTGAGTCACTTTCCAGACCCCTTTCCTGAAGTGGGGGACCCTGTTTCACCAGTATCACTGGGGAGGCTGTTCTTGCAGTGGCTTTTATGTTCTCCTCTGGGGTTCTTCACTTTATTCTGCAACAATTCGGATAACGGGGCTGCCAGAGCAAAGAAGAAGAGAGGTTGTATAGGAATCTTTGAACAACTAGGTGTTATGTGATGGTAAATGACAATAGCAAAAAAAGTATTTTTTTTTTCCCTGGGAGGAAGGGATGATCTATTAAAAAAATAAAAAAAAAGCAACAAAACCACCTTAGCCATATAACTCTGTGCTCATAATTTCATGGTGAAACATGGACATAACCTGATTTTGCTGTTATTTCTCCCATCATAAGCAGATGTTTATGATGGGAGAAATCTCAGGGAAACACTACACTGAAAGCTGATGAAGTCTCACTGAATACAAAAACTTACTTCTTGGTAAGTTATTCCTGGAGCCTGCAGTGCTATTTCATACTTTGTTCTTTGATAAACAACTGACATCATGTCAAACTAAATAATAAAATCAGTTAGTTAGGAACTTAAATACGTTACTATACAACAGTCAAGGTCTTTTGGTACTGATCATAAGCATCTTAATAGACCATTCATTACGCATAGCTTTTGAATTCAATGCAACTGTTATTTTGCCTACATCTTTATTATGCTGCTCTGCAAAGTTGCCGTCATAATTAATTTCTACAGAAAGGGCAAGTCATTTCACTTTTATTAAGCAATTTTGCAGCTTATGAAAAATAACCCATTGCCCTGCTTCCTCAACACACTTTCCATCTAGTATTTATGTGCAACTGGAGCCACTTTGTCTCTATCTCCCTCTCAGCTGAACTTTGCATACAGCTCGACAGCAGTTGATGCTTTTGTTCCTGTTGCAGACTTGTCCCTTTTCTGGTGCTTGCACTACCTCCATTTTACCACATAATTAGGGTCAGATGCTAGTTCCCTGAATTAAAAGGCATTTGGGCTCTCCTTCCAACAAGCCTTTCTGCTCCCTTCTTGGAAAACAAAGCTGTCACATGCATTCTTTAGCTGGTGTTGGATTACATTACACCACTTGACCACACTTACTACACTAAGATAATTATGCCAGGTATTTTGCCGATAAAAATCACCATGGCGTTTTTGTGTGCTGTGGAACTCTATCAATTCATGTCAGCAGAAAATTGGGTCCTTTGTAAGAATTTAGGGACAGAGACAAACCTCGAAGTTGCCATAAGGATTCTCATGAGCTTAAACAGCATTTCTGGAAGTCCTTCAATGAGGCAAAAGGGACAAAGGAGTAAGGAAATTTATTTCCATAAAAATTTCAGATGAACTTTCTGCCATTTGTCCAACTGTACATCATAAAGTAGCAGAGAAATACATCCTTTGCAACACTTGATTTTGCTGATTTGCAGTGCCACAGGCCAGCTCCTACAGCTCACAGAAGCACTGTTCCTGGCCATGCTATAAACAGAGATCAAGAAATTGCACAATGAATCTTGAACTAGAAAGTCTGAGAAGCTAATAAAGGGCTGCTCAGGAGGGATAAAAAACTGCTCTCAGTGAGTTTTACTGGTACTAAACTTGGTCCAAAATGTTAAAATTTAAGAGGACTGCCTGCTCTTGGAGCTTTTGGAGCTTCTTGGATGCAGGAGAGCTCATTTGTGTGAGGCCTCAGCCACTGGTCAGCTGGAGCTGGGGTTTGCCCTATGGCTTCTCAGCATTAAATGGCCTTTCAAAAAGCTGCAAGCTCCCACTAGAGTTTGAAACCAAGAATCACAGACAGTGAAAATGAAATACAGTGTACCCACAAGGGATTGCCCCCACGGAGCCTTTTGGTCAACAGGGCACTCCAGTGTGTCTTCTCTATCAAAGCAGGTCATACAATACCTCCTGAGAGTGACATTGAGGGTAACAATCCTGCTAGTCATGCTGGTTCCCAGTAACCATCTTGAGTGTAAAATTATTCTCAGTTCACCCCATTTTAACAAAACTAATTCCTTAGATGAGAGTATGTACTATTTCTATCACCAGAAATAGTATATATGATCTTCTCACTCTGCCAGTGCTTTTGATTTGTATTATTTTTCTACATTAAGGCTTGTTAATTTAAATAGATGACAAATCAGTCATTAGCCACATCTCTGGGTCTGATCAGTCAGTTATGTACTGGCTTAATTGCATTATTTTTAACTAACTTCCTTCACATTCCAAATATCAAGCATATCATTACTCATATATAATAAAATACCATAAAGCTGTGTGAAAATACTGCTGTTATGCAAAAAAAAATGGAGGGAGTCTCAGAGAAAAAAAATTATTTCCCACATTGTACAGAACTAGTGCAATAAAACTAATAAATCAGAGTGTTCTCACAAGGTGAGTTGTTTTGTCAGTTGAGTGCTTGAAATGCTATCTAATGTCTCTGTGGAAATGGCTGAGAGAAACAACAGATGTCTCAGATTTTTGCCTTTCATGTCTTATTAAAATCAAGGGAAGATGGAAAGGCAAACAAAGGGTTACTCAGCATTTTTCTCTCCCTGGAAGAAGTTCCTATGAACACCGCCTACAAGAAGAGGCAGTGATAACTGAAAGACAAAAAGCAATTTAGATAATGATGAACATTTATAAAAGAAAAGGTTCACTGAGAACACTGTTCCCAAGGATAAAAGGAAGAAGGGAGACAAGAAATTCTGCAAGCAGCTCATGTGAATAACGTGGCAGTGCCACTGCAGCCTTCAGCAGAGCCATCTTGTGTTGTTCCCCGCCACTCGCATTCAGCCGAGGAACCCTGAATGAGAGGCTTGTGATCTGATTTGTGCTGGATATTTTTGACTTCACTCCTGCATTCAGACTTGCAGCTCTGGTCTCTGAACCACATCCCTGCTCTGCAGGGACTGAGAAGCTCTTACCTAAGTAAGGCTCAAGGGATTTGGTGCATCTCACTGGATGTTTACAGCAGTTTTCCACTGTCATTGCCTAAGATATCTCCAACTCCTACTTTCATCAGCTCCCCACACTGCCTTACATGTAAAGCAGCAATGTTTGCCATCGTTGATTATCTGCTAAACTGCAAGAAATATTAAAATCTGCTTCACATTGCTATGGTAGCCACTTACACTTTGCACTAGAAGCCAAAGTAAACACTCAATCCCTTATTCTGTTATTTTCTCCTTCTGTTGCTGCAGGAAGATGAGTATGTAATTTGCATTGGCTATACCAAGCCTCTCGTGGTAAGATGAAAATCTTACCAGGCCATCTTAGAGAAAATGCATATGCAAAACGTGACCCAAGCAGTGTTTCTGAGCCCGTGTTTCAGCACACCCTGGGGAGCACACGTCCAACCACCACCCCTCGTGTGTGTCACTGAGCGCTGGGTGTCACCCAGCCCACCAGGATGGCTGGAAGTCCTAACGTTCCCTGAGGACGCCTCTCCTGCCACTCCCACACCTCCACAGGCAAAGTTCTGAATCAATCCAGGCTGTGAATGGCAGCACTTGATACAGCTTTAGAGAAAAGGTGCCAGAGAAGAGATCAGATTGTTCTGCAGTAATAGCCACTTAAGGGAGATGTGCAGAAATCCAGCCAAGATACTTAAAAAAAAATAATAATAATCCTGCTTTTGCATTCCTGAGCCGAAACACTGTAGAGGAGTTCACACAGAATAGGTTGGCTTTGATCTTAAAAATTTTACACTTCAAATAAGGAAGCTGAAGAGACAGTGTTTCTTTCCTTAGTTGTTTTCATTTAAGGCCTGAATCCCAAGGTGTTGATACCAATGGGATGTGCTGATGCTGAGTGCCACTGAAAACTGACAAAACCCAGTTTTTAAACCACTCAGTGAACGATCTCATATGTGATGCCAAAGGCTTCAGGCACTGGAAAAGATTGGGCTGGTGGGTGGTGTGTGTGAACTTGTCTTTAGAGAAGACTGTCCTCAATTAGAGAGCCATAGAAAAATTTTAAAAAACCCAAAACCTGTAATGGACTAATTTTTGAACGCTCCCTACAAAGATTCAGACCTATTATTTATATACAGATGCATGAGAATCAAAACACTTCTGTACCTACTGTAAAAGTTTTTAGACTAACTGTAAAGCTGTGTCGCATGCATGTCTTTATAAGGTTTACTTTTTGTTTATAGAATTGCCAAAAATATAATAATGTGGACTAAAGCATCCAGTGCCAAATTTCTGAGTAAAACCAAATTTTGGGTTTGTTTCAGTGGTTACACTGCCACTGACTTTTGGTACCTTAAGATAAAAAAATATCAAACCTAAACCAAAACAAATTATTGCTGCTTGGTTGGGAAGCTGTAGCACCTCACCACCTTGTGGCAGCTCTAAAAACCCAGCCAGGGATCCCTGTGGTGGCCAAGGAGACTTCTTGGCCACACAGTTTGGTTTTGCCAAGGCAGAACACACGGAGAGATGAGGCAGGGGCATCCTGCAGAGCACGGCCTCTGCACTGCCTGAGCCAGAGCAACCCAGAGATGGGCTCTGAAAAATTCATCCTAAATGATCATTCATGTTGGGGGGAAGCTGAAGACTATCCTTGTCTGCCTCCTGTCTCTCCCTTTCCTAGGTTTTAATATGCTATAAATTAGGAAATACCTCCAGGTGATGTTATAAGACAAACCCTAAACAACTACCCTTTTTGAAGATGACCTGTCAGGTGCTCCATTTTCCAAAGAAAAGATTTGGGTATGAGTGCCCTAAACAAAGGTTCTAATCTTGACAATTCTTCGCTGGAGCAGGAATTTACAGCTGCAGGTGCAGGATGAAGGAAGGGAAAAGGGAATGCCGTGAAGGGGGCACTAACCCCTCTATTAGGCCAGGCTGCTGTAACACGCATTCCTGTCTCAGGACAGGATTACAGCTACAAGTCCAAGCAGCTGCATCCCCTCCAGAGAGGGGAAGATATGGAGCCATTTCATTCTCTGCTGTTACTGAAATCTAGTCTCCCATGCCTATGGCACTGCTCTTGTGAGACAGGAGATTCATCCCTATGGTTTATGCCACACCGCCAGCTCCGAGGTGTTTCCTGATTAGCTGTTGAAATAGGTATAGAATGGCTTTGCAGCAAAAATGTCTCACCAACACTTCCACCCTGGCTCTGGGTCCTCACCCTAAGTGAACTAACCTGCAGCCACACCAGCATTTGAAGAAACCACCCTCCCTTCCACCAAACACATCCACAGGCTTCAGAGCCGCTCCAGAGGCATCAGAAGAGCCGAAACCAGGCAGTCTGTATTGAACAGCAGATTTCTTCGGAACAAATGCTTGGCAAAAAAATGCTTTTACATTTTTGCTTCCTCTGGTGCCTCAGAATGGTGTCTGTTTAACTAGCATGTGCTTATTAATCCAGTAAGGAAGGCATTCTGGTGTGGTTACTGAAAAACACAGGCAATTGTGTTTTGCGTGGGACACAGTCCAGCTTGCCAAGCTTGTCTAAACAGCCTGTTCTGCCCTATCATTTATGAATAACTATTTTACTTCTATAAGGGAACCAGCTCTATTTTATGGAAGTGAGGGCGATCCTGTGACCAAACCCATTGGTAAAAAGAGTCTGAAAATGAAGGCAGCTTGCAGAAGTGAGAATTGCTGCCCGTCTGGGGAGAGCTGGCACTGCAGGTCTATGAGATCTCCAGTCCTGGCTCTGGTGCAAGCGACAGAGTCAGTAATGAGTCTCAGGCCCATCCAGATCTGATAAAGTCCTTGGCAAGCACCAATGGCGATTTAGTCTCTATTCTTTCTGCTGAAGAACAACAGGCTGCAGTCAAAAAACACTCGAAATTGTCCCACTCACAAGTCATTCATACAATTTACCAGTGCTGACAGATGCTAATACCTTTCTGTCTCTTTCTAGAAGCTATTTTATGTTATCAACAAATAAATCTTGACCCAATCTGAGTTGGCTACCTAAAGATGAACAGTTTGAATTTCAATTTCTTCTCTTATGCAGTCTCACCAGAACACATTCCTGTGTATCCAGAGCTACTGAAAGCCAGCCACACTTCAGTAAATATAAATTTTCTAGCTCTGCTGTTTCTAATGCTCTGCTGTCTTTGTCTCTGGTCTCTTAGTATCTCAGTAATACTTTCGAAATATGTCTTAGCCTTGAGTTCCAGGTTAAGAACCAACTGGATTTTGTCAAACAACAGAAAATCATCCTCCCATCAGCAGCTCAGGAGGAAATATTTTCAAAATACCAATTGCTTTCCAGTGCTCTGATGTGTGGGAGTAAGCCAACTGCTTCAACAGAACTGCAGCAAATTCAAGGTGTGTGCAAATGGTCAAGTAATGCAAGTTGGACAGAAATGTATGAAAAAGGGAATAGCAGGGGAAATATCAAACAAACAAAAGGCTGGGTCAGATCCCAGGAGGAATGAGAGTTCGATGAGGTGGGCAGTATTTAGCATGGGAAATCAGCCTTCTGGTGTGTACTTTGTCTCCCCCTGCCTTTCTGCCTTCTTCATTTCTTTCAGCTGCTCAGCCAATGGAAAACATTGCATTGATCAGATATTTTCCAGGTCCCTTCAGGTTCCAGTTTCGCTCTGCTCGTGATGCCCACCACCCACTCTTTGGAGCTATGGGATTACACACCTGGAATTGCTCAGGGTTGCATTCAGTTCGTTTGCACCGCAATGGCACCTGACCCACTCTAGCTGAACCCTGCGCTCGTCATCCTGACTGCTCTAAAAACTCTTGCAGACACTGTACCAGCTAAACCTCTCCACCCTAATCCTCCCCCCAAAAACAGTCAGCTTCAATAGATAATGCAGAGACTGGTATAAAGGAAGCAATACCAGTGCTGTCATTAGACTGCCTCTGTTGCTGTTTTATCCACTTCCTTTTGCCTGTCAGCAGACCTTGAGCTCATGACTCTGGCCCTTTTGTCCTTGCTTTGGCACATTCAACATGTGGGATTCATCACCCTCATAAGGGTAGCATCTGCTTTTAACTATGCAGGAATTCTATAAAGCATTGTTATCATTGGTCCAAGGGAGGAGAGCTATCAGCACAAATATCACAGATGAACTGAAAGAAGATTTTCAGGATATATAGGTCTGAAGTATTTCTGACAGGTCAGCTAAAAGATGCATTAAGGCAGAATATAACACTCATCAATCTCAAGGAATGTTTTTCTTTCCTTGACTTCTACCCATTGGAGCAAATCCTGAGCCTCTAAGTCAGCTTGTTGACATACTGGGGCAGAAATGACTGAAAAACACTTGTAAAAATACATTGCAAAAGCTCTGTAATAAACCTCTGTATTTTAACTCAACGTTACTGATATTTACAACAGTCATTCTTCATAGGTTTGCTCAGTGTCCTGGGCAGCCAGGAACCACACTCATTTTAGATTAGTCTTACTTAAGCTACAAGTGTATCTCTCTTGACATAAACTTGGAGAACTATATCCAAGGAACAAAAGTCAGGTCCACCTCCCACGAAATTAAATCAAGAGAGATGAGTGCAGTGGAGGACAGTGACAGAGAGCCTACCGTTGAAATACTGGTGTTATAACCAACTCAATTGCCTTCCCACTTTGTTTTGAAGTAGGTCAGGAGAGAATCTAACACTGTGTTTCCAAGTGGTTAGTGGACACCTTGGAGGAGCCACCAAGACGTCAAACATGGCCAGCAGTAGCGGAGGAGTTGTTCACAGCTCCTGGCCCTTGTGTGGATCAGGGAGGTTTGGGCTCTCAGCCTTCAGCTCCTGAGCTGCAGGGCTGCCTAAAAAGGCTGGAGCAAAGCAGCCCCAGGAGAGGCTTTTGGGCTGTGGGAGTCTTGGTGAACTGGAGTCAGGTTTGTGGTCTGATTGATGAAATAAAGGGCATCTTTAGGTCTGTAGACCAGCAGGGATGTCTGAGTGGGAGGGTCTTCCTACCTGGGGACAGGGAATGACCCAAAAATACCTTAACTAAGACAACTGTGTCTTAGCAGCTGCTCCGAGCAGGAGCCACCTCTTAGCAGGTGTCTCTAGGTGGGCAGGGACACTGCAGTTCTCCATCCTCCCTTTGCTCAGAGACTGACCACAGTGGAGCTCTCAGTACTTCAGCTCCCCTAAATACAGTTTATCCCATGCAGATGAGTTTGCTGTTGTGGAGTTATGGAATCCCTGGACACAAATGTAAAGGCTGCGTTGACAAATGCCTCAGCCAATATTACATGAATATAGTTTAAAGTTAACTGCATTACTGATTCATACTGAAGGATGGCCTAACCCATCCCAGGGATAAATGTAAGTTCTGCACAAACTCACTTAGCTGCCAAATACAAACTGGATTATGGCTTTTTTCTTATATGAATAAAACACCAACTATCTCCCATGATGGTAAACAGGAACAATATTTAAAGGACCGAAAGTACATGAGGAGCAGTCTCAACCATTTTACAAAAGCAAATGTAATAATAGAGGAAGAGAGGGTTCTTATAAAAATATTATAATGAAAATGGCATTCAGAAATCCATTAGCAAGTGGCTGTACTTCATCACAGCACCAGGAAAGTATTTTAAATGTAAGCAAAGATCTTTGCTTTTAAAATCCTTAATGAAGATGTAAAGTACTAAAAGCCACTGGGAAGTCTTAAAAAATGAAAACAAGACCATGCAGCAAAGCTAACACCTTGGTTCATAATGGATTACAAGTCGATACCGTTGTTCTTGCATATATTACTGCAGACTACCATTATCTGAGTGAATGAAACTACAAATTCGCCTACTTTTTTTCCTTGGCCTCCTTTTTTCTGCCAAGATTTGCTTCATTTATTGATCTCCCTGATGTGTACCATAGCAATGGATGAAACAGGGCCATTTATTGAAACTTCTTTTTATTAAGTTAAACAAAATGCATTCAGGTGAAAACTGAATGGAAAGATAAAATAGGCACTAAAAACAGGTAAGGGGAGTACTTGTGGAGGATTGGGATTTGAAACATAACCTGAAGTTTGTAGTTTTGGTAGGAAATCTGGTCTGATCTGTGCGTTGCAAAAATCCCAAAGGTTTTTAAGGAGAACATTAGGATTCATTAGGTGCAGAAGCTCCTAGTTGCTGTATCCTGCAGCAACATCTAGAGATCAGAGCCTCCCAATGCAGATGGTGAAGACACTGCTAAAGGCTTCTTCAATATGTCCTGCACTAAAAGGAAGCTTTTTCCTGTAGACGTACACTTCAGACAAAACCTGTGATTTTTTTTTTATGGCCACATTTTCCAAGTGCTCAGCCCCTGTCATTTTGTTGTCAGGTATGGCCATAACAGGGTGTGTTGTGCAGCCACTGAATGTCTTTGAGGAATGCGAGGGCAGTTTATTAGGGCATAATTTCACTTCAAACAAGTCATTCAGTAGTACATTGCTTACTCTGCAACGTCAAGGAAGAAAAAATACCCTGGAAGTTGCAAAGCCCTGTGGTTTATTCTTTGCTAGTAAATTAATTGGGGAGAACCAAGCTGATAACTCATATTTGTTAATGCAAACCACAATTAAAGGAATTCTGGCTTCCGAGGTAGGTGGTATCTGAGAAAAGGATGATTGGAATGTTTTCTGCAGCAAGGACAAATGTTGTGCCTGGGCTAGTGATGCTGGGCAGCTCTCCTCAGTGAGCTGGTGCCCACTGCTGTGCTTTAAGCAGTGAATTTGTGCTGCAGGCCCTGCTTAACCCGTGTTTGCTGTGCAGCACAGGGAGCACTGGGGATGTCCCTGGCTGGTCAGCGAGGCACATCCCTCCACATGGGCCAGTGCCTCTGGTGTGTGACAAGTTCCAACTCCCATCACTGGCCTTCACAACAAATTTACCCATTTAATGGGAGTCTTGTATTCACTTACAGATGCAGAGGCACGGCCTCAGCTCCTCTGGGCACTGTGTTTGCTTTCAGGCAAGCTCACCCTGCAGGGCATTGCACTGTTGGGTATGTAGAGAGAAACCTCATACATCCAATAACTGAAAATTAACTGCTTCTCTAGGACTGAACTTCAGCAGCTTTATAACGGGTAAAAACCCCCAGATCCCTGAATATAACCAGTTGTAGAACAGTCCCCCTGCTCACCTTTGGCTGTCGTTCCATCAGAAGTCAAACACACCCTGGTCACTTGCTGCTACAGGCAGCGTCTGCTCCTGCTTTGCACTTTCTGAGTAGCTCTGTGAGTAGCACAGCTTCCTTGCATTTGCTTTGCAGTGCAGGAAAGGTTAATGTTCAACCCTAGATTGAAGGAACGCAGCTTTGAGCTCTCAATTATCTTAAATACGACCAAGTACACTTTTTTAAAAAAAGATGCTGTAAGAGCACACAGCTGCATAAAGGATGAATGATTCACTTCCTTATGCCTGATGGAAAAGAGAAGTCAATGTCTTAAATGTAATAAAGTTGATGAATTATGGGCTTTAAGAGGCGGATCTTGCATTGGAATAAAGAGAATGCAGCAGGCAATCGGGGTTGTGGAACTACTGTTTATGCACTTCACGGCTTAACAAATAACGTAACAATATATGGAGATTGATTTTATAATATAACATAATGATTTCATGCACAGTAGCTATTATAAAGAGATGTATTGTTTATTTGTTCTATCGATGCCCAGCAGTTACTGGTTATTTGTCTCCCTGTGCAAGAAGGGAGTTGGCAGAATCTTGCCTTGAAGTCAGTGCTGGTTTCTAATGGTTGACAATTCAGAAGGTGTTACAAAGGCTGTATCTGTGCTGATAAACAAAGGAAGGCCAGGAATAAGTCACTGTCCCCAGGGTCAACAGGCTCAGCCTGGCTTATAACCTTGCTCATCAGGGCTAGGTTGTCTTGATGGGCCATGTTTGCACCACACTGGAGGTGTCCCTTGATATTTCTTAGGCACACTGTAGCTTGAGACAGAAATAATTGCATTTTTAGGGCTTCTTTTTAACTTTCAAAGTACATGAAATAACACAAGGGCTGTGTTGCATCTCGCTAGTTTGGTGTTTTGGGGTTTTATTTGATTTGGTTTGGTCTGGTTTTTTTAATTAGCATAAACCAGCTTATGTGTTGGGCACTGGGATTGGGACGTGGGTGTCACCCAGCTATCACCCAGCCCACTGCTCTCTCCTGCACTGAGATTTTAGGCACTCAGTATTTCTTTGCTGACATAGGTTTTCCAAGTGGCTGTGCCTGATGGTTTGGGGCTAGAAGTGAGAAAGAAGGTTCTCCCTGAAAAACCAAGGTGGGTGCTGAGGGATGGCAGATTGGGAAAGCAAAGCAAAGCTCATTCTGAGCATGAGAGTCTGGACATGCATCCTTTGAATCCTGGCTTCACGGGGACTTATCACATTGCCATGTGTTCAGGCCTGGTGAGTTGGCTGCTTGTTTCTCATGGGTCACAGGTATCAGACCCAATTCTCTCCTGAGCTGGGTTATGCAAAGTCCCAGTATTTAGTGGAAGTTGTGCAGCTCTTTGAGGACAGTGGCTGTGTGGCGGGACAAAGACAAGGAAGAGATGTAAAGAAAATTAAAATCCAAAGAGTGGAATGGCTTGTGCAGACTGATACAGTGAGCATGTGTGTGCAGGTGTGTGCAGCATCTCTGTGAGCACATGCACCAGTTGGGTTCTCTCTGGTGCATTTGGTGGTTTGAGTTATACCTGTCAAACCCCAGGCCTGATCCTCCTTCCTTCTTTGGACAACCTGTTTCCTTTTTCTTTTAATTTTGCAACAACCCCCTGCTAGTCCTGAACAGTGGCAGAGAGGACTCACTGTTCCAAAGCATCTTTATTTGCATGATTTACTCTATTTCACGTCAAGCTGCCTACTCTTGTGGGCACTGGTAGAATCAGAGCTGTGTCTGTGCTCCTTCTGTAGTACCAGGGAATTAGGATTTATATGTAAGATCTCAGTGCCAGAAGGCTTTTAGCCATGCTGGTACCAGTGGAGATATTCTGTCTTGTAGCGACTGAATCTTTGGTCTGGTATTACTGGGTCAGCAAGGAGTTTGATGTTGCATCCTCAATGGACCCTTTTTATTCTCATTATTTTTTCTGCGAGAAAATAAATCTTTGAAACTGCTCAGATGTTGTTGGCCTCTTCTTATTGCATGTAATTTTGAAGCATTTGTTCCAGGCACACTACAATTTTTGCCATTTAGTGATTACCTTTAAATTCCACGAAGCCTTTTCTCATGTGCCCTTGTGCAGTGCTTTGGGAGATTGTCTGATGTGAAAGGCACTATTACACATTGAACTGATTATTGTTGTTTGTTGCTGTTAACACAGACAAGAAACCCTCCTGGCAGGGAAACAACTTCTTTGCTAATAAGTATTCATAATTTGTATCTCAGCAAAAGATGTAAACATATATTATCATTAAATAGGCTGTAATTTTAATTGCCTATAAATGTTATTAATTCTGATTGTGATTATTCAATAGGTAATAAAGATAAAGGCTGTCAAAATTAATTAAGTACATATTCATTAAATTCAAGGTAGCTTCAGTTTCTTTATTGCACAAATACAATTAACACTTAATCTGAATCTCAGTAAGTTACATAATCATGTGACTCAAAATAAAGGGAGGATACAACCTTGGCCTTTTACTTTTTACATGGGAAAACATTAATGATGCTGACATTGGAGACAATTAGACAGTGTCGGCCAATTGTTTTTAGTCAGCTTTCTCTCACATCTGTGGTGTCTACAAGCAAGAAGGGCCATTGTTTCTGCAGGCCTCCGTCGCGCTTTGGCTCTTTGTGCTAACCGTCAATCTCTTGCTGAATATCAAAGCTGTGAGGAAATTAGAACAGACCAGCTCTACTGCACCACACTAAAGCTTAGCAGGGTGCATCCACTATGCTACTAATTAGGCAGTGGCCAACAAAATAACCTGTCAATGTGTGCTTGCCATTTCCCACACACCTGCATTTCATACACTAATAAGCGTACAGCCGTGGAGAGAAAGGAATAACTGCTGAAGTGTGAAAAATGAACAAAATATAACAATGTTTCTCTCCCCACCTATACTACTGCCAATTACCATTTAACATTAGGTAGAATCAACATGTCGGAAGAAATACAATACAGTATCTGAAACTAAAGAGGGGGTAGGAAGGAGCAAAGCCACACATAGCGAGTGTATTAATGTTTGCCACAGAACGTCGCACTAAGTGGAATCTCTCTTTATTTGTATAAACCAGGAGGTTGAAAACGATCGTGATTAGGGTTTTTCTATTCCCGTCAGCCCAGAGAGAAATCCATATTTTTGTTGCTTACCGAAAATATGTGAATAAAAACAGTGGCAAATGATTACTCCAGTGCTGTTCTAGCAGACTGCATCCTTCATGTGCAGCAGTGAGGCCAAGCCAGCGCAGGCTGACTGAAGTTCTGATCTCTCTCTGATTTACTTTCAGCCAGTCAGTTGCAAGCCTCTCTGAAACTTCTGTGCACCATCCTTCCACCTTATAATTCCTTCATTTGAAATCAAATCAGTCAGGATGTCAGTACCCCCTTGCCCGGTGAACTTACTACATTTGTGCTGTTATTTCCTGTCATGAATCTTTCTCCTACCGAACACACAGTTAGAAAACTCCTAGAAATTACTTTTCTATCCGAGTGATAAAAGTACACAGAAGTGTCCTGTTATTACTGTTATGAAAGGGGAAGGAGGAATGCTTATGCAGTGATTAGAAATACTGTGTTTGAAAGCAGCTCATCCTCGAAACACAGAAATCAGTTTCGTTACAAGCGGCATCGCTGCGAGTTCGCACAACTCCCACTTACGAGCCCTTGTAAATTGCTAGGTTTCGTACCATAGTAATTCTCACACCATATATTTCTTTCCCTTTCCCTTTGCTTTAATGCCTGATCAGATTGCAGGAGTGATGATTTAGAAGTGATATGCACTGAAAACAAAGCAGAGCAGAAGTAAAGATATTAAGTCAGGTGCAAAGCACCCAGGGCCGAGCTGCTAAGGCCATTACCTTTGCCAAGGGTCTGACTCAGCTGAATTCAGCACTTCAGACTTGGAGCTTTTTATTTTTTACGCTCTTTGCACAAGGGTTATAGATGCAAATTTACTCATATGAAACACTGTGATTCCCTGTAGGACTCCCCCTCCTCCATTCTGATGCATATACTTAAATTCTCTCTTTTTTTTTTTTCCATGGACTTGAGCTTTGGTGGATCAGGTAGATGAAGGGCAGAATTCCCTTCAAAAACAGATTTGTGGAAATATATCACTCCTGAGTAGCCATCCTACCAGGCATCTTCAATGTAAAGCTGAATTTAAACCATGAAATGAAAACCAGAAGGGCCAATGCTATGGGTGGATGAAGCTGTTTTCCTCTACAAGAAAAATCACTTCATCTCAATATGTAGGAGAAATGACTATATTGTTATGCTATCCTTGATGGAAATCATACAATGAAGGCCAATATTCAAATGGTATTTGTTAGATACTTTTGAACACCACTCTGCCTTTCATTAGACTTTATCCAGGAGCAGCATTTTCAATTATAAATAAAAACTTTCTCCGCCTCTTCCCACTTGAGCTCAAGTACAGAAGGCCCCTATTTAAAATGCAGCTCCCGAGCAGGCCACCAGGCCGCCTGTTCAGCTGCCAGTGGCTTTTGTGTACAAAGATGTTAATTGGTCCTAATCCCCTCCTAGAAGCTGTTTTGGTAGCCTGACCTGGCACCCCAAAGGACACCTTGGTGTGAAAAACTAAAGGGCCCATTGAAAAGAGAGTGAAAAGCAGCACTGAGCATTCCAACACATTTTAATTTCAGGAATTAAAAAAAAAAAAAAAAAAAAAAAAGCGAGGGGAGGGTGTAGCCAGAGGGGTTACGGCAGAGGGGGGGATGGCACACATCATCTTGCTGATTCTGAATTGGTCATACAAAGCTTTAGTAACCATGAAGTAAGCTCTACAAACAGCCTTTACGTACGCACGCACGTCCAAAAAGAAAAAAAAGAAAAGTTAGATCTTCTTATATTTTAGCTTAAGGTTTGGATCTTTCTTCCATTTTGTTATTTCCAATGCGCAAACTCTGTTTGGGAGAGCTGAAGGAACCCAAATGCAACCCAAGGGTCTGACATCCCTTTTTCTGTCCTCCTCGGGAGGAGGTGGGTGCATCCAGACCAAAGGTAGTTTCCCTACGGATTCTGCTGGCCCATTATGTGGCACAAATAAGCACCCAGGACCTGAAGCAGAGAGGACATTTTTTATTAGGTACTTACAGAGCAACTGGGGCGGGGGCAGGGGCGGAGGGGGAGGACGGGAAGGACGGGAAAAGGGAAAAAAAGGCAGCTATTATGGCAAACTTATAATCAAATGTACACAAGAAATGTTAGATATAAACACTCCCCCTTAGGAAGTTGTAAAATGCTATCTGTTCAGCATGCCATTGTGCAAAGTGTACATTTACAGCTTGGGTGGTAAATTATGCTAATAGAATGCGCAAACCTCAACCGTGAGGTTTTGAATTTTTTGACACAGTTCACAGATCAACTTCATAGGTCAAAGGAGTTTGCCTCCCACAGCCTGATAAAGTAGAGAGATATACAGTCTGTGTGGATTATTATAATCTTGCTGAATGCAAGTTTTTGGGTAGGATATATTTGGTATATTTTCATCTCCGAATTTGCTCATAATGATTATTTTTCAGTAGACACTGCTCTAGGCAAGGACAAAACACTTAGGAGACTCTTTTCATGGAAGCGTTTCAAGGTGTTGAATGCAAAAACCCAGTAATAAAAGCTTCCATAGCACACCAATGTACACAGAAAGAAGCTACAGTAGCAATTCTTTCACCAAAGAACAACTACTCAGATGTACTTTTTCATGAGCTTTTGCAGTACAAGGGGGAAAAAAAGGGCATATAAAATGTTAGATTCCTTAATCAGCAGAGATTTTCTGCTCAAAGAACAGGGGCCCATGGTTAGAGTTGGAAGGTAAGACAAAGACACGATTCTTGCACAATTACTGTAAAACAAACAAACCAATCCCCCGCACACAAAGCGCCTAAGAAATGTGGAGTATCCATTTGGAGAGAACAGCAAAAAGTGCTGCCTTCTCCTGCCGGTCTCCTAATGCACTTCTGGGCATCTAAAGTTTGCAAATCACCTTTCCAGACTCGTTTAAAAACATAAGTATATTTTAATGCCAAATTGAGAAAGGGTAGCTATCAGAATTTAGTCTTGTCAGTTATCTCAAGGTGCCTTTTTGATTTGAATGCCGGATTCACTGCTCTCATGATAAAATTATTCTGTCTCTGGCATGGCATTTTCTGGATCAGCTGCTTGAAAATATTGTGGTAAGGTATATCTCAGAAATAAGGTGGGACCACAAGAGCACCTTAAAAATGGATGACAAAGAAGATGATCAAGCTAGAAAAAACTTCCTTTTGAAGATGAAAAGTTAAATGAAGGGAAATGTTAAAACTTCAATGCAGAGTGAAAAGGCTGATGACGTTCCTTTCCCCACAATGTATTTGTCTTTTTAAATATACAGACGTATTTTAATAAATTTGAGAATTTCACGGGTTTATTTCTGTTTCAAATAACTTTGCAATGAAAGCAAAGGCAGGAAAGAACTCAAAGGGACTCAAGGAGACAGGGTTTGGGTGGGTGTTTCCATGTGCACCTCCTAAGATATGCTGGAGGAGCTGCTCAGCAAGCACAGAGCACCGCTGGTTGAAAAGGTGGCATGTTTGAGGAGTTTTAATAAAAAAAATTCAGAATCAGTTCTGTAGACCTAGACCTCAGTCTGTGAGTCCTCTGCAGGTGAATCATGCTCTGTCTCCTGAACTGAACTGATTATTCACATGAGTAAGGTGAGCAGGGCTTGTTCCAGGGTCATCCATGTAATTCTTCATTATAGAACAGCCCTGAAGTTGCCTCAGCTGAGGCAGCAGAAGAGACTGAACAAACCAACCCACAAAAATCCTGCTGCAAACCCCACCGTGTCTCACCCAGCTCTGCAAGCTTCTCTGGCACTGCACAGGGGCAGAGCAGAAGACAAACCTTACCTCAAAGAAAGGGTTGTCCCTGAAAACCACAACAGATCATTCGAAATGTAAAAAATAGTATTTATTTTCAAGGGGAGTGAAAAGTAACTGCTCCAGAGCACCAAATGGTTCTTGTTTTTCACTGGACTGCTCAGAGAAAGCTTTCAGATGAAGCCTTGCTTGTGAGCTGCCGCTGGTGTGTATGAATCTGTACTTTCCACTCAGTATTCCTGCACTTTAAAAAAAAATAACAGGGAGAGAAGCAGCCTCTGAAAACCACTCCTTCCTCTTTTGGGAGGTGAGTGTATAGTGAATATGTCAAACTTTTTTTTCTCCCCATTCCAATCATTTCCCTCCACTCCCCCTCACATTTACAGCTCTAGTGGTATTTCAATCCAGTTAATGTATGTGTGTTGTAAATGTCACAGGGGTTAATCTCCACCAAGCTTTTAAGAAAATAAATCAGCATTTTGACTGATTTGATACTTTAAAAAAGTTTCCACCCACTCCTCCTTTCTTCTCCTGATGTGGCAGGAGGGGTATTAAACTCTGGGTGAGCCTATAAGAAACTGTTGGATATTTTCTGTTATCCCTGCCAGGTGGCAGAGAACCACAAGAGTATACAACTCCTTTTCGCAGGAGATTAGTAAAATAGAAGGATTCCTAAATGAGGGCCTGATCCTGATGGGCCCTCCTCTGTCCCCCTTGAATTCTGTAGCAACTGGGAAAAAAAAGATGAAGCAAAGAATTTAAACAAAAGGGGGAAAAAATTACAAAATAGTGAGAGCATGCAGTGGCATTCCTTGCCCCTGTTGGTGCACCCATAAAACTTTGAGCTGTCTGCTGCTTAGCTTCGAGGAATTTCTAAAGTTGCAGCTTTTGCTTTTGAATTTACATCCGAGGCTTTTGAGGGACATCGGTGGAAATCACAACCACACTCACACCTCTTAACATCGGCACTCAAAGGATGCTACTCACTCTAAACATCTCTCTGGCAGCGAGGCTGGCTGGAGGCACCGGCAGGACAGAGCTGGGGAGGGCAGCACATTTCCAGGGCGCAAAAAATGTCCTTGTTCCTCTTTTTGTGACTGTCAGCAGCCGGCAAACGCAGGCGGCTGGGAAGGAGGGGCCGTGCTGTGCGAGGTGCCAGCTGCTGTGGTGGGGGAAGAAAGGCGCACCAGGACCAGCAGCCAGAGAATCAGCGAGCACAGAGCCCCGAGGGTCCTCCCCCAGCCCGAGCCAGGGATGCAGGGACCCCCAGTGCCCCCATCCCTCGCGAGGGGCCTTGGGCCAGCCTTGGAGAGTGATGGCACGGGTCAAAACGGAGGCAGCAGGGCTGCAAAACTAACCTCATCTCCCCAGAAGGATGCAGAATATTACTGCCGGGGTTTTATTGTCAGAAATGCCCAGAAAGATCAAGCAAGTAAATATTACAGGTGTTCCTTGCACGCTCTGGGTGTATCAATGAGAGAAACTTCTACTGTCCTACTCTGAATGGAAAATACTGGTATCTGTGTTTTAGAAATGAGGAGGTTTAATACAAAAGCTGGCACGGGGCTTTCAGAGATAATCTGTCACGTAATCAGGAACAGAACATAAACATAATGTTTAAAATCTAGGAGGGGTGCTGGGGGAGCTTGACCCTACAGCACACCCTCTGAAACCTGCTGGCCTTGAGCCCAGGGCTAAGAAACCTCCAAAAGGACTTCTTACAAAACTCCACAATGTTTAACCTCTCACGTGGGATACACCATCCCCCAGGTCAGATTCAGATGATAACAGTGGTTTTGTGAATCAAGTAATTCCTTCTTCAAAATATCTATTCACTTTACCTTTTTCTGCAAAAGTCTGGCAGCATCAAAACGTGTAGTTTTTCTAAAAGTGCTTAACAATGAAGTACCAAAAAACCCACCCTTGTTCTCTTTAAATAACCTACATGCCTAGAAAACAGTGAATGCCCAGTGAATACACAATTTAAGGAAAATCAAACTACATCTGTCCCCAAAAGCACAGCAAAGGTAGCGGATGTGGATTGGCTTTTCCTGTATTTGCATTTCCTTCGCACAATGAGTGGATCTAGTTACATTTGTTTCACCTTTCAGCTATTTCTCCAATTTTCCTTTCTGAATGGAGGAATTTATCCCTTTTTTTTCTCCCAGAGTCAATGCTGGGGAGGGAAGCAAGGAAGTTATCAAAGGGGGGAGGGTGGGGAGAACAGCCTAGCCAGAGCTAAGGCTGTAATTACCTTAGAAACATAAAGGTCTATTCTCTCATTGCTGAAAAAGGGGAATTACACACATAACTTCCATTAACATTAATGGGACTCACCTACATAAATCCCTGGCACATCAATGGGAGAATAGATCCTGTATAACTATAGGTACTGTTTACTCAAAGGAAGTGTGTACCAAAGCACACTGTCTAAATCAGGATAGAGTGGGTGAAAGCTCTACCTTACTCATTTCATTGTCATTTGCTCTTGAAGGGCAATTATCAAGAAATTATTAGGTAGTGGCATCTTAATATCATGCTCTCCTGCCTTTTTACTTCTTCCCTGACAAAGGCAAAAGCTGACAGAATGTAAAATATTTTCATAATGGATTTTTTCCTAGTTGTTTTTCTGGTACTCCTCCTTTTCTACAAACAGAGACACACATCACTTGTGTTTATCCCTCTCTGCTCTGTCTCTGTGTGTGATTAGAAGGCTGGGCCAATTTATAGCCAGTAACAAAAAATAAAAGGACTTTATCTCTCTTTCTTTTCATGGGTATAGGGAAGAAAGAATTTGCCTTTTTTTTTCAAGTTGATCTGCTGTTCAGAATGGCTATTGCATGAATGTCACTCCAGATACTGCATGTAGCAAGGGATTTAGTGCTCACCATTACTGTTAAACACAGTGCAACAACATCTCATTGAGGCAGGGCAATCATAAGGAAGAGAACTGGGAGCTCCAGCTACCTGCAATGTTTTGAATTGCTCCAGATTTTGGAGTGGTAGGGCGAGAATAAAGAATATTTAGAGCAATTCTGGAACCATAAATCACCATCTGACACTTCATGACTACAAAAGTTAGGCTCCAGTAATTGTGCAGGCTTACCTTGGCAGGCTGTCTCGAGGCACTGCCAGCACCAGCACGGTGACAGGGGGTTAAATGCTGAGTCCAGGCTGTCTTGTTACTGGACACAATGTCCCATTCCCTGTATTCCTAAAATACAGGCCTCAAAGTACCAAATGGTTAGTCCTTATTTAAATCTCACGTAATTTACTGTTGGTTCTGGGAGTTTTTTTTGTTGGGTTTTTTGTTTTGTTTTGTTGTTTGTTTTTTTTTTTTTTTAATTCAGAAAGTATAAAATTCATCCACAGAAACACATTCATTTTTGGATGAGGCAGGTATCACCCTCGCTGAGGAACTGAGTGAAAGGGAAATATCCTCCAGGCCATGCAGAGCAGGACCCCAGACCTGCCCTGCCAGTGAGCTGCTTGGTCTGATCCACTCCTCTCTTTCCTTGTTTGCTCTTCTCTGGTTTATAGGAGGCTCGCTGGCTTCTCAGAGGCTGCATGGGATTGGGAGGGAATGCCTTTACCTACTGTTCCAAGGGGAATTTCTCTCTGTAAAGGGGCTCTTCAGCCAGCTTGTGGTGCTCTGCATCCCCTGCATGGCCAACAAAAAAATCTAGAATGAAAGCAAAATATTATGTGGCAGAATATAACTGAGAAAAATGTAGATGATGTTTAATCAGAACCCCCCAGCTTAAAAGTCTGGAAGCACTGTCTCAAAGTCATCCTTTGCTCTGGAAGTTATCAGTGTCTATTCTAAATGCAAGGATAAAAAGGGGAACAGAAAATAAAATCCAGACCTATTCAGATCTGATATATACACCAGGGGAAAAAAGTGGAAAGATTGGATTTGTGAAGAAACACAGCTAATGTGAGTGGCATGAGTCAGTTCAATATATCGTATTCAGAGAGGGAAATCATTTGCCATGGTCTTGCAGCTCTTCTAGGCATCTGCAGAGATCATATCAAATCTGTTTAAAATGTGAAATTTCTGGTTCTGTATGTCAAAGTCAATTATGCCCCTGACTTTGAAGAGGGCAGAGTTTCACTCCCTGTAAACACAGAGGGATGGAAGTTCTCATTGTTGGCTTCTTTGGAGCAGCTCTTTTGGTGATTCTCCTTTTAATGAGACATATTGCTCTGGCTGTGAGGGAAGGCCAGGTTCTGCAGACCTTATTTCTAGGAAGTGTGGATGAGTCAACATGAGTTTTGCTTGAGTAGGGGCTGCAGATGTGCCACTGTGTTTTGATAAGCCAGCCCCCAAGAGAATTGCTTTATAGGTAGCAAAGGTGGGCAGAGCAGGACCAGCCAGTCAGGACCAGGGAATAACTTTGGAAAAGTTGTGAAAACAGGGGAGAGATTTTAAAACCAAAAATCTATTTTAGCTATGAACGAGTGTTCTGTAAAGCTTTTAAAATTTACCTGCTCAGCACAGTATGCAACTAGTTGAAGTATAATGCACTGACTTTTCTTGGAAAAATTAACTTCCCTTTTGTACTTAGCTGCCTATTTTTATGCTGAACTTTTGCCTTTCATGGAAGTTCCTCATATGAGCACCTGTAACCAGATTTTGCCCACCTGTGTAATGATCAGGCAGGAAGAATTCACTAGGCGTGCTATTTTCATCTTCTCATGTCTTAAGTGTGAAAGACTTCTGTATCAGTCAAGCCTGATAATAGGCCCTGGATAAAAAATGAACTAAAGTAACTAATTCAGCATCATCTAAATGTACTTCCTCATAGAAAAGCAGCAGTGCCTTGGACCGCTTGGCCTTCCTGGCCTGCTGCCATCTATCAAATCCTATTGATAGAAATAAACCTCGATTAGAACTGCTAATACATCCCTTCTCTGAGAAGAGCTCCTGCCACCATGCTTGTCACTAGTGCCAGCTCGGGGCTTTGGGATCCTCCTCAAAATGCATGTTTGCACCATCTTCGTGCTGCTTACTTCTTAATCTTTCTTCCAAGAGAGCACAACCACCTCGGTTTGGTGGTTTAACTGGTGCAAGCAAAGAAATGCTGCCACACTTTAGCAATATTTCTCAGGCAACAAACGCTGTGATGCCAGTTGCTGATCTCAGCCGTAATTATTGAACAATTTTTTTTCTTTGGAAACACACAATTATCGAATTCATTGTAGACATACTGTATGCACTAACTTAATTTTAGCTGTATAATCTTATAATGGACATCAATGAATAGAGGATTAGTCAAAGCCTATTAATAAAGAGATATAAGAGGCCCTCAGATATTTTCTTTTAAAAGGCACAGTAAGCTTCAAGTTCTGCTTCTAGAGCCAAGCCTAAGTACCCAGCCTGCACAGTGGGCAGCACAGTAGGGGCAAGAGGGAGAAATCACTGCCTTTAAATTGTGGATTAGAAGCAAATCCACCTTGCAGGTCTGGCTTTAGTTTTCATTTTGCAGTAAATGCCTTGTATCAGCATCTCTCTCCTTTGAGGTCCCTGAGAACTCCTCAAGGGGTGGTGTCTGCACAATGTCTCAAGCCCATAAATGTTTCTGTTTGCTTTTGCTTAAAAATCTAGGCTCTGTGAGGTTGCAAGGACTGTGATGGTGTGGGGCTGAGCTGGGGCTGGCAAAGCATACCACCAGCAAAGGGAGCAGCAGGGCAACCTGCATCCCACACCTCAGCTCTGAGCTTGCACTGCTAGTGGCAGCAGAGCAGGGATACCCCAGCGTGCAAAATATCCAAATGTGATCTGTTCCCAGGTGGATCACACAGGGCTAAGGATACTTTTTTCTGCATGTGTGAACACACACTGATGTGTTCCAACCTTAGGAGGAATAAAAGCTTCAAGTAGTTCCCGTGGTGGTAACTTCTTGCACTTGGCCTGATTCCATGCATCTGAAGCTGACAGAAACTTTCTGCTGCCAGCAGTGGAGGCTGGAGTGAAGCTTAGGTGAGCTGTATTTAAAAATTTATTTCAACACACATTGGAAAATTGTTTGGAAAATGTGGACCAGGGACAGAGAAGTAGCTAGAAGAGAGGTTAGCTGAACATCATCTCTGTGCCACTGGGAGTATTTTAGCTGCCTGGCTTTTAGGAATTCGGTAAGGAGAAAGTGACACACCCTGAGAACTATCCAATAGATCATTGTCATTTCTTTTACTGCCTGGATAGCAGACTATCCCAAGGCTGCTCCTGCAGGGTTTGTAATTTTCTCCTCAGAACCCAGAGGGGTAATGGAAAATGTCACCAAAAAGAAAAAGAATATTACCATTCCCCCCAGAAAACCCCAAAACCATGAGATGGCTGGGACATAATGCTACCATGGTAGTCCTATGCCCGTACTGTCTGAGGCTTTCTCAGCTGAAAAATTTCAAGGACATTTTTCAGGACACCCAAACCCACTTTTTAGCACCATTTTCAGCTTCAAAGCTCTGCCAAAGTATCACTCCCCTGAAAAAGGCACGAGTGCACCAAGATTGTGCTATTATTGTTGTTGTTGTTGCTTTCATGTTACAACAACTCATAGTGAGACCAAAGATAGGAATCTTAAAAACACCCCACATGGTGTTAGAGCTGCTCTTCCCTGGAGTCCAGTGGCAGTGTAGCACCAAGAAGTGCTGGCTGGACCTTAGGAACTGTTGGCAGAGCTGAGGGGCAATAGCTGTCACTTTATTCTGCACACTTAACTCCTATTAGTATTAATGGAGCAGCACATAAACAGTTGAGAGCAGATCATGGCCTGCAGCTATTTATATATTTCTGCCTCATGTCTTGCATTTTATGGCATTTTTCAGTGGTGTCACCCATAAGCTTGCAGTCATTGTGTTTCTATTTTGACATATATAGGAGTGTGCATGTGAAATTTATAATGGCAAAAAAGGAGGCATGCATTTTGAATTGAAGTGTATCTTTCAACAAGGGAAGTGAATTTCCTTACCTAAATGCTCCTGCTGCACAACCCCCCACTCCAAGTCTTCGTGTGGCCCCCAAGAGCTGCTTTTTGTAGGCTGCTGGTGCCCTCACCATCTTGTGCAGGACTTGTTTATTTGTATTTCAGTGGCACTTAGAGCTTCCCGAGGAGTGAGGTCCATTGTGTTGTGTGCTGGGCACACAGCTGAATTGGAGCGAGCACGGCTTTCTCTGTGAGTGCTCTAGAGAGAGAATAGATCATTAAGGTCACTTGTTTTCCTTACAGAGGCCAAGGCAGGATTGATTCCTACATTATATTCTGTCCCCGTATGTATTTTTCCTTCCCAGTTTCAAACAGCCAAGGTGCCAAGATATTACTCACTTCCCTTAGGAGAGTCTTCTGCAACCCAGATGTCTAGTTCAGACAAAGTTATGCCTGAATTTTTAAAGCCCGCATCTTAAAAAATTTCATTCTATTATTTCCAGATGGGGAATGTTCATGCAGAGAGGGACACTTGTCACAGAGGGAAAGGGGAAGGAAACCGTGGCCCCTGCCAGGGCAAAGAAAGGATTGGAGGAGGCAGCCCGAGTCAACCATAAGAAGAGTCCCACTAGCTCTTTCTACCTTCACCCACTTCCAGACACTCCTGGCCATGTTTGAGACAGCACTATTGAATCCATTCAGCACTACAGCATTGTATCTATTCAGGGAAATGCACTTCAACAGGCCAACCACCCTTAAAACCAGCCCCATTGTTTCTCCTAAAAGCCTCATTGAAATCTGCATATATAACTGGCTGCTGTTTTGTGAGTTAGCCATACTTGTGCTTTACTGATTTGAAAATGAATGCTCCTTGGAGGGTTATTTTCCTTGAAATACCTCTTCTCAAAAAAATGTTCCTCCTTCCTTCAACAATATCATTGTGGAAACTCCACCCTTTAGAAAGATGATCAATATTTCTTTGTGAACCGGGATCTGATAGGAATTGGTGTTGGCAAGGGCGTCAGAGCAGTGGTTTAGCAAATCTGTGTCTCTGTTTACTGAGGAGCAGTGTTACCTGCCTCGCCCACCAGAGAGAGACACAATCACCCACACACACCTCGGAGTGCTCCTCTTGCATGCTGTCAGTGAAGCAGGAAAAGCAGCTGGACTAGAAGGAGCTTCTTCTCAGGGGCACGGAGGAGTTATTCTACAGACTGCATTTTCACTATCAAGGTATCTTGCAGTAGCAGATTTGTTTGAATTCTTAACAGCACAAGCACAGACTGGGAGCACTGGCAGATGCAGCAAGCAGACCCAGTGACAGCTATTCCTCCAGGTGACGGTGCAAAGCAGGGCAGGGCGAGAAGCATGATAGATCTGTGAAGCATCATTCATGCCTGGGTTTGACAAAATTCTAGTTTGTTTCATTAATCACACCTAGAAACCCCCCAAAACTGTAAAAATGCATTGTCAGATGTTCTAAATGAAACCCAGCGAATACATCTGATGTCTAAATATCCAAAGTGGTGTGCCAGCCTTCACCCCTTTTGTGAGCCCCATGGTTAGCAACTCAGCAGCTTGCTTGGAGCTCTGTTGAGGCAGGTGCTTCTTTCGAGATACAGCTGTAGTTACCTGCCCACCAATGCACCCACCTCCCAACAATCATAGAATCACAGGCTGGTTTGTGTTGGAAGGGCTCTTTAAAGGCCATCTAGTCCAACCCCCTTGGAATAAGCAGGAACACTTTCCATTAGACCAGGTTGCTCAAAGCCTCATCCAACTCGGCCTTGAGAGTTTCCAGGGACAGGGCATTCACCATCTCTGTGGGCAACCTGTGCCACTGTTTGACCACCCTCATTGTAGAAAATATATTCAGTGTATTTAAAATAATTACCCCTTGCTTTACCTCTTCCAGCACTATGAAAAAGTCTGTCTCCACCTCTCTTTTAAACCCCCTTTAAGATCAGGTGTACCTGCAACCCTACTTCATCTGGCTCCTGACTGGATGAGGTTTTTTGTGCAGTTGCTTGTGTGCAGCACTGAGGTGCATGCTAAGACTGGCTTCCAGGTGCATTAAGAAAGACACATTCAGCTCTGGGTGAGGGGGAAAAAAAATCTCCATCTCCACTTTGAAATGAGGGGTTAAACAAACCTGTGGCAAATTGGACTGCTTCACAGAGTGTGGTAATGGAGTTGATGCCATGTGGATGGCAGAAAGTGTACACGATATTGGCCAGTTGTTTGATACTGCCACTCTAAAGGCCCCAAGAATTAGACCAATTTCACACTAGAAGAGGTGCTTGTTTCTCACATTTTCTTTCACAGTTGGAGTCCTGGTCACTTGTTGATCTTCTGTCCTCATAAAATCTTTCCAGTTCATTTAAAAGTTGGCTCTCTTGTGCATTTCTTAAATTCTTTCTGAAGCTCAAGGTTTGAAATGCTTCCTTACTTCTGAGACTCCAAGGGCAAAACTGTAAAGTGAGCACCCTGACCCCAAAGGCCTTATGCTGCCAAATACAGTCAGCAAGAATTCGTGGTAAATGGGGCTGTGGGATCATGCTCCAGTATTAAGTACTGGCTAAATGGTATCTTGCACTTGGAGGCTTCAAAATCCTTTGCTTTGTCTCCAGCCTGCTCCAATGCATCTCCGTGATACAGGGTAGAAGTTCTCCGCTGAGAGATTTTCAAACTTCTCTTTTTAAATTTTTATTCTCTCCATAAAAAACAGCTGGTTGTATAAGGCTGGTGAGTTATTTCCTTCCAGTTAAGGACATCTCTCCTTTCCCTATAATTTTAGAAAATACTACTGTTGACTCTTTTCAGCATGCTTGTTAGCAAGACAACTCATGAAAACATGGTGCTGCCTGTGCTATTCCCTCTTTCCCTCTTTCAAAGCATGCTATGTACATGAAGCTGAATATTTCTTCCATAACAACATAGACCAAGTGGCATTATATTAATTGGTAGTCGTACACAGTTCTAGCTATGGAAAGAGCCAAATTCAAGTCCTGCACTGTGGTGCAAAACTCACCAGTTTTAGAAACTTACCACAGGAAATCACCAGGAGATTAATTCTTGGATTAATCAAGGCTGAAAATGTTGCCTATTAGCATTGTTGCAAGATGTATTTTTTGGTTCGTCTCCCATCCCAGACTACCAAGAGTTAATAGACTCAATATTATCCCATACACACTCGGGTAATCCCCACAGTACTACCACCTACCAAAGCACACCTTGAAAGTACGGAAGTCACTTGTCCTGTTATTCTGATGCAGACATATTTATTTTATGTAAGTTGAATTAGTTTTTCTTCTTTTTCAGGTACTTGTGATCTCTTGATTTTTATTCATCAAGCACTTGCAATGAAACACCTGATAGTTCTTTATTAAAATGTCACAAAACCCTTGATCTGGATGTTTAAATTAGTCTCTTCTTTTAAATATAACGCAATAAAGTTCAGAGTAACAAGGCAAAAAATATTCAGCCTTACGCCAAACTTTGGTTCCAGGATTTGCTCTGCTGTTGAGGTACTCACTGCTTTAGCCTGCACAAATGGGCATTGCAAAATCTTCCCTGCCACTGAATTTTTTTCTGTGTTATCTGTGTATCCACACCAAGTACCTGTGGAGCACGGGCTGTTTCAAGGGCTGTTCTTGGCAGAAGCATACTTGTGTTTACATATAGCCGGATATTAAACTTCTTGGAAGCTCTCAGACAGGTGAACTCTGGAAATGTCTTTCATTAAATAGTCCCACAGGTATTAGCAGGAGTATTTTGTGGTGCTAATGTACCCACGTGCATCTAGAGAGGAGGGTATCTGCCCTCTAAACTGTGAAAACTAGTGATCATGTAGAAAATTATCATTTATCTTGAGTTTAATATAAACTAGCATTACAGCTCCTTGAAGGGTTTGAACTTGTGGCTGTAGACTTTCCACTGTTTACTATATTCTTAAAGATTGAAAAGCTATTTATTATTGTTATTCATATGAAAGAAGTGCTTATTGACTGGCCTAATTATGCAAATGCATAGCAGGGGAGAATTTCTACCTGCAAATCTTACAGCATAAACTAAATAGGAGTGGGAGCAGAGCGGAAAGGGAAAGCAAATGAACAGAGTGGTAGAACTGGAGCTCTCTGATTACCAACCAAGGTCTGCACATTCTGTCCCCACTGAGTTTGTTGTAATGTTGTACTTTCTCGTAGAAGTTTCCCAGACACACAACTATAGTTCTGGAAAGTGCATTTAATGCTTTTAAATAGGGATCCTGATCACCTACAGAAATACCTTTTAAGTGATGTCAAGGACATAATCTTGCTCCTGTCAACTGTGACAAGACAAAATTGTGTTTCATGTACATTTGGGTTATCTGCAGGTTAGGAAACATGGTGTGCTGCTTCTGGCTGTGGTAGACTCAATTTTCTTCATAGAAGCTACTGTGGGGTTGTGTTTTGGATGTGTGATGAAAACAGTGCTTGTAATTCGGGATGTTACTGCTGAGCAGTGCTTGCACCAAGTCAAGGACTTTTCTACTCCTGTCCCCACCCCACCAGTGAGCTGGCTGGGGGACAGCCGGGACAGCTGACCCCAGCTGCCCACAGAGATATTTCCTACCGTGTGGCATCATGCTCAGCGTGCAAAGCTGCGGGAAGAAGATCGTTCCATGGTTAGAGCTGTGGGGCTGAACCGAGCAGGCAAACCTGCCAAGTGAAAATGTGCAATGTGGTATCAAAAAGGAGTTGCAGCAACCAAGTCTTTCATCGGAAACAATTCTGCTTTTCCTGAATTCTCTTTTCTGTTTGAAGAAATTCATGACATGGCACCTGATCCCTGACCTGTCAGTTTGGTTTCATCAAGAGCTGCCTTACAATTAGAGACACATTTTGTGAAATTTTCAGATATTTTTGTTTAAACTCCGTCCTAGGCCAGTGTTGGAGCCAGACCTGCTCTGCAAGGGCGGGGAGCGGTTCCCTGCGGGTCGGGCAGCCCGTTCCCGGAGCCTCTCCCGGACTCTCCATCCCGGGCCCCGCGGAGGGGCCGCCGCTGTCCGCGGTGCTGAGCGGCCCCAGCTCTCAGCCCTGCCTGAGGAAAAGGCTCTGCCTTCGTCAGGCACGTTGTGGAGACAAGGGGAGGTCCCACATCAGCCCACCTGGGCGAGCATGGGGAGCAGGTTCCTCTCTGAACATGAGCAGCTACACATAAAGGGGTCCTAGGAATCGTATTGATACTTCTATTAATTCATTTTTGTAGCATCGCTGGCACTTAGGGCACTGTTGCAGAAAAAGATCATTTGCCTTGTTATGCCTTATATATGATTATTATGCCTTGAGGCCTCTTTGGCTGAGCTGGTGCTCTGGAGTGTTGCATCGTATTTTTCCACTTTGATTCACGTGTCTGATTGGCCGACAACAACACGCTGAAGTTTAGCTAGAACATTAGAATGATCGTCCTAGCTGCGGATAAAAAGGTAGAGATAAAGCTCACACCTTATGTTTCATACCCATTATATCCAGATGGATGCAAGGTTTGGCTCATGAAGAAATTTTGAGACAGTAACACCATCCCATCACAGAAACTACTCACTGGCCCACAGACCCCACAGAAGGTAAATACATAATCAAAGTTCCTGTTTGCAGGGAGAGATTTCTGTAGACATATTCTGAGCAGCTGGATTTGAACATCTTCCATCTGAGTGAAAATATTTCTTCTTTTTGGTTCCTTTTTTATCATTTTGTTTCATGGTAAATACTATATTCATTGATTTTGCATCTTTTCCCCATTTATCCAGTGTTCTCAAATACCTTTCACATATTTGTTCTCAGCATTGAACATACTTCTAAGAAACTTGAGATATGCCATAGAAAAGTTTTTACTGCGTGATTAGATGGCCATTTCTTCTTTTATACATAAAACTTAGCCCTTGCTTCTGTGCACACAGTACAAAGCATTTACCTGAGGAGCTTTGCCACTAAGTCAGATTTCCACAGTTCTACTCAGAAACTTCAGGTGCTCAAATTGGTAATGAAATACAGACTAACAGATGAAGTGGAAATGCAACTTGTATAACTGATGCTTTCCCTTTGCAACAGACAAATTCCGTTTATAAAAGTTTAAATCAATTCTGAATTCAGTTAAATTTATTCTGAACACAAATGGCCTATACTAAGACTGAAGGCAGTCACTCTATGGTGATCATTTTCTCACAAAACACCATTTAAACTCTAGGTGACAAAGGATCTGATTTCATCAGGTAAAGGCAGTAGGACTCTTGGCAAGAGGACAAGAAGCAAATTCACCAAGTTTCTGAGGATCTTAATCTTAACAAAAGGCAACTATTTCATGTATATCATGTTATTTTCCCTACAACCACATTCAAATTACACCAATGGAAGGAGGTATTAAATATACGGGCAAACATGGTTAAGCGTGTGTATGTATCAATTAACTTGGTAAATAATAATAATGACAGTAAAAATATCTAAGAAAACACAATGCACTAAGAAATAATAAGCATAATCCCTTCCATTAAAAATGTTTCACTCCATGGGGCCAGTAATCCAAGACTGTTTCCATAAGGCTCTGTTGTTTTAACAGCTGTGACATGGTATAAAGTTTCCTATTTGGAGCCTGAGCACAATTAAAGTCCTCCTCAACACCTGATGTAATGGGCTCTTATTTGCTAATTCACCGCAGTAATCACCTGATCTTGAGTATCTTCACAATGCTGTGTCCAGAGAAATATGGAGATTATCTTGGAGCATGCACTCAGGATGCCTTGGATTGCCTATTTATCCCTCCTTAGCTCTTTATGGCAACAGACACTTCATTCTCCTGCCTGTTTCTAATTTCCATTTAGGATTTGGTTTATGAAATTGTTTAGAGGCCTCAAGGAGATTATGACCATCTAGTGGTAGACACACTTTAGAGGTTTAAATTAGAGATCAGGCAAGAAAATAAAGAAAGGAAGAAAGATCGGGGCTAACAAGAGGCAATAATTGCAAACATTGAATTGGAGTCAGCTATGGTGGCTGTTAAATTTTTGATCACAATTTTGCCTCAACTTCATTTAAGTGCAAGTATACACTCATACCTCCTTCTGAATAGGTTTAGATGAGCATGAGCATTCCCATTCCAGAGGAGGAGCAGATAGAAACTCGCAGACCAATGACTAACAGTGCTCTAAGAATCAGACACCATTTCTGGCAAAAATGAGAATTTGTCGTCTTAGTTTCAGACTGGGGCTAAGCCACGAGGACATCCTTCCATGCTTCTGTACACACACCAGGTTGTCCTTCACTTGTTTCTCCCTCTAACAGCATTTTTATAGCCAGGTGTGACCTCAGTAACCTTTTTTTCTCTTTTTAGTCCTGGCTGGCTTTCTTCCCAATGTCCAGTCTGAAACCCTGGAGCCACAGCTTGTGACTTGCCAACTTGATGCTTGCCGGGATGAGTTTCTTTCTACTTTTTGTCCACTAAAATAAAAGAAAAAATATTGTGGAAGAGAATTCAGAAGAACAAGAACTCCATGAGGTTTCCCTTGCAAATTTTTTGCTGAATCGATCCCTGTGCAGCTAGACTAATAGAAAATCTTGTAATATGCAAATTATACCAACCGGAGGAAAAATTCAAATTCATGTTAGCGTTCATATTTTATTTTTGGGATAAAATTGGAAAACTGGTTTCTCTTTGGTTTTCCATCCATCTCACAGACTGTTTTCCATGCACCTTCAGTGGTGTGCTTCTGGATTGTTGTGGTGGTGCATCCACTCCCCCTCCTCATCCTTGGGCCTGCTCTGTGATCTCAGAAGCTCCTGATAAGCCTTGATGGAACCAGCTGAGTGGTGAAGTGTCCCTGACCACACCAGTCCGGCCATAAGACACTCCCTGGTTGTACCAGGAGCTCTCGCATGGTAGAGGTGGAAAGTACCAGAAACATCAGCTTCCCAAACAAAGTGGGAAACAAAGGATAAGTGATTGTCCTTTGTAACCTTGGTAAACCACTTTCCTGAGCTGTGGCTGAGTGGATTGGCACCACTGTGAAATGTAGCCTGGGTGGAATGGTATCCTTGTCGCAGCACTCTGGGAAACAACAAAAAAGCCCAGTAGTTATCAACTTGGGTTGTGGTCGGGAGGGAAACTTGCTGATGGCCAAAGTCAGTCATCTTGTGACCCTATAAACGGTGGTCCTGAGCGGGACCCTTTGAGTTCTCCTGGACTGCAGCAGCTGCACCAGCACCTCCCTCTGGCTGGGGCACCTCTCAGAGCTCCCAAGCCCTCAAGCTTGTGATACTCAAGGATCTGTCTCTGACAATGAGGCTGATTCCCTCCCACACACATCTCTACATCCCTCAAAGTGAAACCCTTGCCTGTCGGGAAATGCGAAGGGATTTGATGTGAGTATTTCACTGGACCTGGGGGGAATTTTTGATTGGTACCTTTACACTCATAGAAATAGGCGTGCACACCATTTTACCTGTGTGCCTGTGAATTGATTGTGGTATGAATGGTACTATCTCGAATCTATGGTTAAGTCATTGTTATAATTGTAGTGAGCCCTGCTGAATCACTTTGTAAATGTTAAAGAATTCAATGATTAAGTGCTGATAAACCCTTTTGCACCCTTATCTTTGCATCCATATCCTTTACACCTTTACCCACTTTTGCATTCCCAGATTCTACATAAATCATTTCAAACTGCTTCTAATTTGATTTTCCTTTTTATGCTTTAACCTGCGTAGTAAATAGTAGAGTGAACCTTGCCATGAAACTCTGTCAAGTTGTATTTCTACAAATTCATATTAAACCCTGCTTATGCCCATACCTTTGATGGTGTTTCTTTAAGCAGCCAAAACCCTCATTTGTGACATCTGTAAGAAGAGGTTTCTACCAGGTAGATGTGCCTGGTTCTGTGACAAACTTTATGGACCCACCTTGTGTGGATTGAGCTGTTTTATTTTCGCTCTGCTACATCTGGCTTTCTGCTTCAGCTGAAACATAAAAAAACCTATTTCATTTGCCCAGGATGTAGCATCTCATCAGATGAGGCCTGTGATCCAGTTTTCTTGCATTGGCAATGACACCAAGTGCCAAGTAAAGGTTTGTGTTCTGGGCAAATCTTTATACTGGTGTGATGTTTTCATTCTTGCTCACAGCAGGGAGATCAAACCGAAGAATGGGCTGCAGATAGCTGAAGAGGAAAAAAGCTCTGGGAATTTATTACTTTATTTTTTCCACAGGAAGAATAAGAAAAAAAAAAAAAAAAAGGCAGCACTTCTTGGCAAACAGTTGTATTAAGTACAGTTCGCAAGAACTGTGTATGAAAATAAGTTAAAATTATTTTGATTGTTCACGCAGAAAGGAGACAAAGGAAAGGTAACATGGTAAAAGAATTAGAAAGGACGTGGTTGCAGAAGGTGGGAACATTTGTTCTGCTGCTTCTAATGATAGAACTTGGGACTATTCATCTTAACAAAAAGTAGAAAACATGTACAAAATATAAATAAATACAATAAAATAAGTACTGTGCTTAAAAGAAGAAAGATGGGGGGTAAACTGCTTGTTAGAGAGTTCTTCCACCTGAGTCAGAAGTGTTTCATGTCAGCCCCTGCCAGCCAGCACTTCGGCCACAGCTATGGTCCAGGGTCACAATTTATATTGTGACTGTTGCATAGACAGCATCACATCGATTGATTTCATGTTAGCTTCCCTGGTAATTTTGTTAAACACTTGCTGGTGACTGTGACTTGATTCTGTTCAAGAGTTATTCTTTGGAAGTGTTTTTCTTTCCTTAAAAGAAATTAAATACTCTGGAGTTAATCAGGGACCTCGTGTGCTTTATTACATGTCACAAGGTCATGTATCTTGGGCTGATGACAGGATTGCAAATGGAGACAAAGTGGTCAGAGGCTGCACTAATCCCTGGCATGAGGAATATTGGAGGAGCAGCAAATAAAGCAGGGTCTATGTTAAGTGGGTGGGCAAAAGCTTTTGAAAAAAATCCTCTAAATAGACTGATTCCTCTTTTCCCTATGTGTACCTGGCTAACATTATTTTGTGTTTTCCCTGGGTGCTCTGGAGCTGATCCTGGGAGTTTTTCCTTCCTGAGAGCCACAGGAACAGAGATACTGTCCATGTACCTGTGAAAATATTCCTTGAGTTCAGATGAACAAATTTAAATAACCCATGCCCATCTTTTTAAATCCTTGCTCACCCTAAGCACTATGTGCAGCTGCTGCTAAGGGAAAGTTTGAGGAAGTCCACCTGCCACAGAAATCCTTTTGTGATTTCCTTTAGAAATTCGTGCCAGACATAGATTTATACGTGGTTTATTTGCTTTCCTACTAAATATTTCTGCCCCTCATGTTCACACATGCTCCCTCTGCATAAGCCAAATATTTCTGTGTTTGAGCTCTAACGCCCCAGCGATGGCCACAAATAAAAATACAGCACGAAATGCAGCAAAACCTTTCAGCAGCAAATAGCTTCAGGAAGGTGGTTTGTGTTCATTGCTCCAGTAGGATGAAACTCAGCATTTCAGTGAAAACAAGCAAGCAGTGTCTCTGGGCAGCACACAGCTTCACAACAGCTTTGGTGTAGTTGGAAAAAAAAACCAAACACCAAACCAACCAAACAAAAACCAAACCAGCCGTTATATTCAGATTCACTCTGTATGTAGATGTGTGTATGAATGATTTTTAACTTGTCCTATGCAATGACACAGGTGGTATTCCCTCTTTTTTTTTGCAGAAATGCAGATGAACACATTTTAGTCTGTTTTGTAGAAAGCGGGGTGTTTTGGCTCCAAGGAAACCCATGCTTTTGAGATGCTGAAAATTTCAAAGGAAACAACAAATTGCCTCTCTCTCTGTGGGGCTCCAAGGTTTTGGCCTGAGTCACAAGCAGAGACTGAAACAGGACTGTGATAGCCCTGCATGGGACTGGAGAGCCTCTGGCTTTTGCTCTGACCCCAGCCCAGAAGCAGACTCTGATACAGGTGTGGGACAGGTGGAATTTGAAGGAGACGAGAAAAAAAAATAAAGAAAAAATTCCTGACGTATTTATTTTACTTGAATGCTTAGACAAGACTCCTTCACACTTCAGGGCACATCCCTTTTTTTTTCTTTTAAATATTCAGAAATAATGAATAATAATAGTAATAAGAATAAAAATTTCTAGATCTTCACATGTATGCTGAGGGCTGCAAAGCTGTAAAATTAGGACTTCTGCTACCGTGTCAGCAATTTATCCGGATGCTGGCTTAAACTGCCTTAGAAGAGAAGCAAGGAGCTTACACTGACCACAGCTCCAACCCTGAGGCTGCAGATCAGGCCAGCAACCCGGGAAAAAGGGCCTCATGGCACCTGTGTGAGGGGACAGGAATGCCCCTGCAATCTCTGGTCATAGAGGAGCAGGAAAATCCTCTTTTTAGATGAGGGCACCTGAGACAGCTCTGGCAGAACACATTTGTGCTGCTGTTCCCATGGCTCACGATGCAGCAGCAAATTTGGGCACTGAAATGGCCCTGTCTCAATTACAGGAAGGTCCTGCAGAACAGGGCAAATTCATCACACAGCTCAGCCCCACGCTTGGCAGGGGAGCCCAGGGAGGGTTTGAGTGGTGATAATTCCCTCCTTGGCAAAGGCAGCCCAGGCCAGGGCTCCCCTCTTTGTCCGAGGCTGTGGGTGATGCTGTGCAGTCCAGGCAGGCAAGGCAGAAACCAAAAACCATCCTCTCCCTCCAGGTCTCCCTGGCAGATCTGTTTCGCCACGTTCAGCTCTTTTCTTTTTAACAACACTTTTCCCTCCCCTCCCCTTGAAGTTTTCAAGTATTGACCAGCAGTTTCAATGTCACCTCTTCAAATGTCACCTGTGATCCCCTCCTTCACCCCAGTTGCCCTTCCCCAGATCGTTTCTACACACTTCACTAAAAAAACAACCAGATCAGCATGGCCATTGCATCCTTCCCTCCTAACGTGGAGCAGGGCATCTGCCCTGGCTGCGGCGGGCTGATGGCAGAGCCCGGTGGAGGCCACACCAGGGACCCGCAGCCAGGGGAAAGGCGTGGGGACAGCAGGTGCCACGGTGCCACAGGTGGCTTGGCCAGGGGACCCAGGGCATTGGGGGGGCTCCTGGAAACCAGGGGTTCTGCCCAGCACTGGCTGCCCAGTGCAAACCCCCAGGGCTGGGCCGCCAACTGGAATGAAAGCAAGAGCAGTTCAGAAAACACCTATAAATACCCGTGTTCGTGTGTTTAGATACGCCTGTGTATCTACGTGTTGTCACACACGCGCGTGTGTGCATCCAGAAGTGCCCGCCGGGCCGGCACCCGCCGCTGGCAGCAGGGGTTTGGGGGTGAGCAGTGCCCTGCCCGGGGTGGCAGAGCCCCGGGTGACACCTGGCAGGCTGGGTACCTCCGGGGCACCTCCGGGGCACCACCACGGGCACGGGCACGGACACGGACACGCGCGGGGATCAGGCCCGCGGGCCCAGGGAGCGCTACGAGGGATGGGCTGGAGCCGAGCACGGGACTGGGAATGCCCCGAACTGCCCCAGGAGGGGAATCACCCTCTGCGAAATGGACCTCTCAGCCCCCCGCTCAAAATGAAAAATTAAATTTAGTAAATAAAGAAAAAAATCGGGAAGGTTATGTAGGGATGGGGTTTTGTTGCTTTTTTTTT
>VZTG01001439.1:124485-139113 GCA_013397845.1 Melanocharis versteri
GCCAGCTTTGTGTGCAGTGGATCCAGGAGGGGGGAGAAAGAGAGAGGGGGAAAAAGAGGGAGAGAGGAGAGGGAGAGAGAGCGAGGGAGGGAGGGAGGGAAGGAGGGAGAGAGAGAGAGATAGCCCGTGAAAAATCTCAACTGCGTGATCCACTAAAGGAGAATAAAGTTTTACTCTAGCTATTTCATTGTCTCTGCTACAATATCTTTGAGAACCGCAACAGCCAGTAATCCAATAAGACCATTGATTAGGCTACAATGATTCAATTCAAGCAAATGGCCTTGTGCAAAGAGCATGCTCCAGTCCTTCTTGTCACCTTGCAGGGCAGAAGCCCTCTTCATGCTGCTCTCCTTATTCATTCCTTTATGGGAAATGTAGAGCAAAAGGAGTGAAAGATGGCAATTATCTAATTGGACTATTAACAAACAATTCTCTGAGTGTGGCTGTCTGGCAGTGGTTCTTGGGCGAGGTGAAAGGCCACATGTTGCACTGGCCTCATTCACAAAGAGTTTAGGGGCCTGAGAGGGAGAGAAAGAATTTTCCCTGAGAATTTTTCACACAAATGGCGTTGTATCCACCGGGCTGGCTGTTCCCTGCATCGTCCTCTGCCTGCCTGGGCCACTGCCTGGGAATTCCACCCACCTGCAGCAGGCAGGGCCAGCCCTGTGTCTTGTTGCAGATGATGCCAGAGGGCAGAAGCAGAACACGGCGCCCTTGCCAGGGCTGCTCAGCTCCACGGGCCTCATCCTGCCTCTGCTGGAGGAAAAAACATCCACCCTCATCCCATGGGACCCAGTCTTTGTCCAAGGTGGTGTAACGGAGGGAAGGAGTGCTGGGGCCTAATCGCCATAAACAGGAAATTCAGGAGGCAAAAAAAGAACGGGAGGGGGGGAAAGAGAGGAAAGGAAACAGAAAGAGAGGAAAGGGAAAGAAGGGAAAGGGAAAGAAAATGGAAAGGAAAGGAAGGGAAAGGAAAGGAAAGGAAAGGAAAGGAAAGGAAAGGAAAGGAAAGGAAAGGAAAGGAAAGGAAAGGAAAGGAAAGGAAAGGAAAGGAAAGGAAAGGAAAGGAAAGGAAAGGAAAGGAAAGGAAAGGAGAGGAAAGGAAAGGAGAGGAGAGGAAAGGAAAGGAAAGGAAAGGAAAGGAAAGGAAAGGAAAGGAAAGGAAAGGAAAGGAAAGGAAAGGAAAGGAAGAAATAAGAAAAGGAAAAATAAAAAAAAGAAAAATAAGATGGCAGTTCATAGGTACATTTCAGTGAGTTGTCTTTAGTGTAAATTTCAAATCTTTGTAATTTTTTCCGCAAATCACAGCATCATTTATTTGTATTACCATTGTCTGAAAAGTAGGATTGAGATTGGTGAGGTGTCCCTAAGATTTTCATCAAACCCTCTCATTTCACCTATACTTATACAACCAGACATGGAACACCTCAATTATGGACCAGGTTCCATTTTTCCTTATGGCCAATGCAGCTCAGTGGTCTGTGGTGCTCTGCTGCAATTAGCTCCTACTTGCATGGCAGTCACACCCAGGGACCCCAAATAAACCACAGCCCCACTGTGCAAGGCTTCATGCAGCTACAGAGAGAGGATGGAACGAGTCCATTTCCTCCATGGATTTGCAGTGTTCTTCAAAGGCCTGTTGGGTGATGGGATGCTCAGGAAACTCTACGTTTAAGAGAGATTTGGTCTTTCGAAGGGAGGTGCAACAAGTGGATGCTGATTAGGGAAATTTTTCATGTTGCTGAAGTATAGGCTGTGCTTAGCAGGCCAGCTTTGTTGTGTGATATAGATAAACATACACGTGTGTGTGTGCACAGGCAAGGCACCACCAACAGTCCCAGCTGGACACGTCTGTTGAATACTAAACAAAACAAAGTTCCGCTTCAAACGTTTTTACCTAACAGATTTTATTTTAGACAGGACAGGCATAGTGATTCCCATAAAAGGTCTACGGTGAAATGCAGAGAGCAATTATAATTACATTTGCATAGGTCTGTGGGTGTACGTATGACATCTCCCCCCATAGTTTTCTTTATGCTAATCTCTAGGCATAGGCCATAATAATAAACATGGAGCTATTGAACTCAACTACACTGTTTGAAGCAGAATATCTGGACATTAAATATTATGTTTGTGTGATAATCTGGTGGATTTTTTTGGGTTTTTTTTGACAAGCACCTGATCCAAATCTCAGTAAAGACCAGGGCAATTTTGTTCTACTTGTGCTATATCTTGATAAATGGATTTCAAGAATCTTTTTTGTCCATAGAATTCAGTGGTGTAAAGAGGATTTTCCCAACTGAATCAGTTAAATTTGCTTTCACACATTATGAACATAGCACAGTTGAAGACCTGGAAATTCAAATAATGAGTCTAATCCTGCAGGAAACTTGTAGTGAGCAGACAAGCCTGTCCAAACACAGCTCAGTTACTTTAATTGAGGCCCGCTCATCTGCAACAAATAGCAACATCCAGAGGAGCACTGGGAAAATCAGAGTTTTACCATTTACAAAAGCAACATTTTCTTTAGTCCACCAGTCATGAAATTTCCTTTCACCTATTCTCGTTCATTATTCCCCCACAATATATTTAAATCATTCTTGAATGTTATGTTCTTTCAGGACATAATATGTCCCTTTCCTCCTGTCATAACTCCAGGGAAGTCTGTAGCTTCAGCACTCTCACATCCACACTCATGTGTCACTGGATAAACAGATTAAGGGTTACTTCTTTTCCCTTCAAATAATGCTTAAAATGCCTTAGCACTCTACACAGGTACTCCCTGGCTGTGCTTTGCTGTGTAGACCTTGCTGCTTTTCAAATGCAGCTTTCTTAGTTTGCATTAGCATGTAGAAGACTGAAAAAGCTGTTTCTCTTTGATTGCCAGTGTTTATATTATTTTTATCTCTATTTCATGTACAGGAGAGATATACATTATTCCTACTACTTCTTCTGCTCTTCTCTGTTGATGAAAGTAAAAGTTTCAAGCGAAAAAGCACGGTTCAGAGATCTTCTGACTCAAAGATTTATCTCACGGTTTAATAGCCCTAAGTAGATTTTTATTCCATTAATTTTCCTGATTATTTTGGTTCAGATTATTTGCTTTTGAATTTACAGATGCATTTGGCAAGGAGCTACTGGGCCTTTTTTGGATACTTGTTTAGTACAGGGGAGGTGAACTGGCACCTTGGGGCTGAACAACTTCCTGGTTATTTCTGATTAACAGAGAGTATGATGGTCCCTCATAATGATACGTGTGGTAATGTCAAGGAATTGCTACGAGGACACAGAAAAACCTCATTATTATGTGCACCAACGTTACGTTTCTCTTGGACAGGGGGTTCCTGTCCAGTATGAGTGACACTGTGAGTGCAGAAGATCTTCGTCAAGATGAAGGTTCACCAGAAGGTGCTTCTTTCCCACAAGTCTCAGTGATGTGTTGGCCAACAGGAACATTGAGCACCTTCTCAAAGCAAAGTGCACAGCATAATGAACAACTCTTCTGCTTTTGCAACTACTTACTGCTGGTGAGGAAATTTCCTTACAACTGAAGATGAACTCTGTAAATTTCAAAATGTACATGCTACTGTGTGTTTGGGGGACATTTAGGAGGCATGTGCTAAACCCTCTGTGGCAGATGGTGATTTGTTCTAGTGTGAATTGCCTTCATCTCCTGCAAGGGAGCCTGGAAAATGGACTCTTCCCACACAGGGGAGCAGTATCCTTGAAGAACAGCAGCGTGTCTCTATCTGGAAACTTTACACTGTTTTGAAGGAAAAGATTGAAGTCTTTGACTCGGTTTAGCTCTCTGTGTGAAGTGGAAGGTAAGGCTGTCGTGTTTGTGGTGGTCTACATGGCAAGAAACAGCTCTAATTCCACCTCCCCAGACCTTCCAGGGACTGATACTCAGGTACATTTGTGTTGTTCAGTGACATGTGGGTCCCTGGGTCACGACATAAAAGACACACATGGTGTATTTTATGTGAAATTAAATGTCACAGGCTCACAAGAAATCTAGTGGGTACAACAGCAAGACAAAGACAATTTCTCTCTGCCTTATAAGTGGGCAGCAATATCAAATATTGGTATGAAATTTGGATGTAGCTGTTTCCAAGTGGGCTTCATCAGCTCTCGTGCAGGTGTTGTATTCTTCGTGCCAGTGCCTGGTGCATTCCTTCTATTCTGCAAGACAACTGTTTAAAACAAATGAGCACATCCAGAGGTCTATTTAGAATAAAGCATCAGATCCAGACAATCCGAATTAGTCCTTGTAGCTGCTACCTTCCCATACTTTGCAGTGCTCCTGATTGCCAGCCTGGTGCAGAATCCTGAACTAGCTGCTTCTAAATTTTCCTGCATACTTCGGCAGTAATTGCAGTATTGTCTCTTCCAGATACTAAACTGAACACATTGGCAGGACTGAGCAGTGCTGCTCTGGAGGCCAGTAATAATGAGCATGGGTATCACACATGCATCATGACTAATCATGTTGTGGCCATTATGAGATGCTCCTTACAGTTATCAATCTGGACAGTAGCTTACTACAAAGCTTTATTGCCTGTATCATGCCCATGGCATATGCAAGCCATCTGAACAGGGCTGGGACAGGATTCTCCCCACGAGGGAAAAAATGTGATTTAAGACGAAATGCTGTTTGTTCCCTGACAGCAGATTGAGAGCCCTTGGTTTCAGCCTCACCCATGTCACAGACTCCCTCTGTAATCACCAGTACCTGAGCGCTCAAACTCCCTCTGCCTTCATTTCAGCCTCTCCTGAGAGGGGAGTGAGCTTTACCAGCTTGGCTTGAGCACTCATGAGTATTTACCACCTCAAAAGCTGTTAGACCATGAGTCTTTACTATCGGTGCTAAAACTCTCACAATCAGATTTTTTCACAGAGCCAATAAAAGCAAGCTTGAAGGTTTAAACAAGAGGAGACGTTTGCAAAGGTGACGTGTCCAAGGTAGTAGATATGAACTGTAGTCTTTCCAATATTCAGAGTTTTAACACTGAGGACCTTTGCATCAAATGAAAAAAAAGAAAAGTCAAATTTTGGGTTAAAGCCGTTTAGCTCTTTGATTTTGAAAGCTTAAGTCAGATCAGATTGAACATAAGGAGTGTCTCAAAAACTCATAAGCATGGTCCCAAAGATCCAGGGAAGGCTGCAGAGGACAATCATTTTTATCTGAGTCTGTTCCTTAGGTACCAGCTAGAAACTGGAATGATGTGAGAGATTGGAAATTGTCCCTTCACTCTGGGGTGAGATGAGCTCTGACATCATCCTAAGGCTCACCTAGAAGGCATCCAGTAGACTTGGCAAAAATCTTCCTGAAATGGTTTAAGTTTGATTTTTTTAAATTGTCATTTTTACTTTATTATCATGTGATTACTTTATTCCCCATGTGAAAATGGAAAATGTCAACAGCAACCACAAGCACAAACCACAGACAAAATCAAATCTCTTCTGGAAAGGTTTCTCTACCCGGATGTTTTGGTTACATCCAACAAGTAAGAGCCTAAACAGAAAATCATTAAACTATGGGTCTTGAAAGTTCACTCGTAGCATAAAGGGAAACACGGTCGCATTTACAGGAAATTTTGGGGCTGAATATATAGCTTGAATGCTGGCAGGACTTTGTTACCCAAAATATAGCAGTATTTCAGAGGGACCCCTGAAAATATTGATTCAGCATATTTCCTAACATTTTGTCATGGAAAATGATGGAAAAGGTAGGCAAAAAATCAGTGCACTTTGGTTTGTTAAGACCCATTGGAGACTGTGGGTTGTCTTGGATGACTTCACTTCATGGTGAATACTTTACCTGATGGATTTAAACACACTGGGAGGATGAGCAGCACAACGGCAGACAGCTCTGAATGTGGCGAAATGAAAATCATCAGTGATTAACGGTATAGCTTGAATAATCTGAAAAACCCTGAATTTCCTGCAATCTCTGAGGGAAAAGAACCTGTACCAAAAGTCATCAGTGTCTGATTTACCTTAATCTATAGCAGCAGCTTAAAAAAATACCAAACAAAAACCAAAAAAAGAGACTATTTGGTTTTATTATATAAAGATAGAGCAGAATGCCAAAAACCCATCAGGATAGCTGGTTTATGCCATACAGCAGGATTGTGTCATAATTACACATTAAATCTGTGTTCATTCTTTTTATCCTCTTCTCTCTTGAAGTACATAGTAGAGTCAAAAAATGTTCAAGAAATTCAAATAAAGAATAGTTACAGAGCTGCTAGGATTAATACACAAGACATAGCAAAGACTGGAATTATTCTGATGAGAAGAAGATGAAAGTGGAGCTGATTGTGGAAGTCAAAATTCTCAAGCACTGAACATTGGGCTCTCTTTCTATTTTGTCACCTGAGAATAAGCGTCAGGTTAAATTTAAAACCATCAAATTTAGAATGAAAAATAAATGCCCACACACGTCTCATCACCTGTGGGAGCTGCCGTTGCAGGAGGTTACTGAGGCAAATACCTTGGCCTGATTTTAAAGTAGGTTGGACATGGTTAAGATTAACTCATTACACAAGGTTGAAAACAGTGATCAGCCTGACTGAATCTTTCACCCAGGGCTGGGCACTGCTCACACTGGGGAGTGATGCAGAAGCGAATCAGTGTGGGATTTAGTTTGTTCTTCCTTGAAGTACCAGGAGTAGGATACTCCGTAAGATATCAGGCAGTCTGGTGGCACTGGGTAGGAAAAAGCTAGAGTAGTGCATTTGTGATAGCAGTTAACATTAATCCCAAATGTGGAGGAAAGCTCAGCAAGTGAGGTTCTGTAAAGCCAAGCTCACTGAAGTCTGGAGCACTGGTGTCCTTTATGTTTCTATAGAGCATGGGAAAGGACAAAGAGGAGAAGAGCAATAACAAGAAGAGATCTTTTGCACTGCTGCACTCCCACAGATTCCTTCGACAAAGGGATATGCAAAATTTGGAAACCAAACTCCTTGGGCATCTCTGTGGCAGAAGGTGCATTACCCCTCTGGGTGCACAAGAAGGATCATTTATTATGTTTTCCAGTTCCTAGAAGGGAATAATCTAGGTAAGATAAGGTGATTTCACCATCTCTGGAAATGTTCACAAAACTGGGGATGTGGCACTTGAGGACATGGTTTAATGATGATCATTGTGGTAGCGCTGGGTTGATGGTTGAAGATCTTAAAGGTCTTTAACTGTTCTATGATTTTAAGACATCCTGGAGTCCAGATCATGCTGCCTGAATTCCAAGACTGACTTCATTGTCAGGAAGAAACACTTTGGTCAGCATTATGGAATTTTTTACCCTGTCTCTCAGTTTCCTATTTAGGAATATAAAGGAGTTTAGGTGTAGTTAAAGTTTTGCTTATTCATTAAAAAACCAGAGAGTTACAAATCTCAAACAATAGTAAGTTTCTAAAGACTTGGGTATTAATAAGATATCGTCTATTTTTGTTGCTAAGATGTTTCTACAATTGAATAACATGAGAAAAATGATGTTACATTAAAAACATCAGGAATCCCCATATCTGTTTGCACTCTTGATGGATTAGATGCCATGCAAAAAGATTGAGTATTCTTTAAGTTGCTAACAACCTGAAAAGGACTACTTAGATAAGAGAAGAAATACAGTTTCTTTTTATTTTAAACATGGAAGAAATTTTTGTGTTATGTTGCGTTATTTTATTTTATTTTATTTTATTTTATTTTATTTTATTTTATTTTATTTTATTTTATTTTATTTTATCTGTGCCAGCAAGATGGAGTGAGATCCTCTGGGAAGTGCTCCAACTCCAAGACCATCTACCAAGAAAAGAAAAAAATATTCAGAAAACAGAGGCGTTAAACAGCAGGGAAGCTGAATAACTGCCAAGCCCCCATTGTTGGGTTCTCAGGTGCAGAAATGATGCCACCCAGTCCCGGCCCTTTAATATGGCACAGACAACATCCACCTGATGTCTGGCTGTGAAGGACAAACATTTGGCAGGATCTCAAAACGTTCTTGAAACTCTTACTCAGATCCCCATGTGCTGGGTAAGAGGAGGCAGGTAAAGGTCCAGCTGTACCAGCCTTTCCCAGCTCAGGAGAAGGCACAGCTCTGAGGACAGATTCCAAGCTTTTCCACAGCGAGGAGGTGCTACCCATCTTATTAAAATTGCTCTTGACTAACACTCATGCCATATTAGGGTCAATTCCAATGACTTCTCAGTTAGCAACCAACTGCCTGGTTAGTACGAAGCTGTTTCACATGATTTTGTGTCTCAGTTTTATCTTTTTTATCTGCTCTACCTTCATTTCCTCCTAATGAAGAGCAGAATTGGACCTTTTGGTGTCTGCGTCTTTTTTTCATGGGAACTGATTCACCACTGTGTTGGCAGTGTTCCCACTGCTGTCAATGGGAATTATGTACTTTGAGGGAGAATGAGGCCATAACTGTTTAAGAATTAGGCTATTAAGACAGGACAAGGTTTTTTATTTTTATATAGTGCATTACATATGAAAAATCAAAACCGCTTTGTGGAGAAAAGGGATAATAGACTGTACTTCACATGGTTGTTTGGAGTGGTACTCTGATTCAGAAGGAAAAGGACAAATGACTGTACAGATGTGGAAAGAATAGCAGAAGAGTTGGACATTCAAGGCAATAAAGCAGCCAGCAAGTTCCCTGACAGAGTAGACATGGCAAAGGGAAAGCTGAGCTACTGAGAGGGGTTAAATGTCAGCTGGGAAAAAATAAAAACCTGCTGTAGAACCTCAGTCTAGAGTGACCACTCAGTCCTTCTCCCGCCAAACACAGACCAGTGCCCAGCCTTGAATTAAGCAGCACAGGTCAGTGGACATTTACACGGAATCAGTTTTCTCTCTGTTATCTCACCAGTCCATGCTGCTGTCACCTCAAGACACAAGATGTGCTGGGGAGACGCTGTGTGGCACCTGGGGCCATGTTGTCACGTTCGTTCCTGTGAAGTCTTTCCAGCCGGGGAAAAGGACATCCCCCACTTGCCCAAGTTTGTTGGTAGTGCCACGCTGGAGGGTGGCTGTTGAGTTGTGCTGCAAACCTGGGTGTCACGGGCAGCCCTGCGCCGTGTCGTGGGAAGGCTGCTCCGTGTGAATAGCTGCTTCCTTAGCAGATGGAGTGGCAATTGTTGCACTGCATGGGAAGGCCCAGGCAACGGTCCTTTCAGGCAAATGAACACCACATCTGGATTTCTTTTCATTTCATTATGTTCCCACTCTTTGAGTACCTCCCTCCCATCCCCTGCCTTTTAAATGGGATCTATCCAGTTGCCTGCAATCTGACAGGAATAAAAGGGACCTGTGCTTGCCTTGCAGCCCTTTCCACACCCACAGCTCGTGCAGCAGGAGGTTTCCATGTAGCTCTGCCGCTGCCAGGAGCAGGGCAGACACAGCACCCTGCCCATCCTGTGCTCGGGGGTCATGGGAGCTGCAGGAAAAACCAGAGCAGTGCTGCTGTGTCTCACCACCAGCCATGACTCTGCATAAGCTGCAGTCAGTGAAGCAGCTGAAATATAGATGAGCCCAAAGGCTGTCTCCTCCTCCAGGAGGAATCTCAGGAGAATCTGGAGATGTGGCATGTGATGCACCTCCCTGACTGCCTTCCACCCTACTGCCTCCCAGGCACAGCCCAGCTGCTCTGCGTGGCTGGGTGCTGGCACTTCTGCTTTGGTGGGGGCTTTTCAGCTGGGTTTGAAACCCTGCCTGCAGCAGGGCAGGTGGGCCAGGCAGCACTGACCCTGCCAAAGGAGTCCTTTACGCAGATGGAGTGTCCAAGCAAAGCCATCCAACCCAAATGCATTTCACAGAAAGGGCCATACAGATGATCATCCCTTACGATGCACTGGGCAATAAAGCTCAGCTTCCTCCGTTTAATTCACGGAGATGATTTTGCTGCTGCACCTTCATCTGGAGCTCAGTCACCCAGAACAGCAGAGTTCATTCTCTGAAATGTTAAGAAACAGTTGCATAAAATTGCTGTTTGATCAATTTGATTGCTAGAGCACGTGGAAAACTGAAAGAAACATTTTTTTGCCCAAGCAGCTTTGCAATCAATATTTTTTTCCAGTTTTATTTTTTCAATAGAAGCAGCTTTCATCATTTTCTATTATGAAATCCTGTCCAAGCATTTACTAGCCAACTGAAGTGAGATAAAAGAAATGTTAATAGTCTTCATTTTTGCAGAGGTGAGATGAAGCCTGAGCAGGTGAAGCGACTTCCCTAAAGTGGGATGTTGAACTTCTAGCACTGGAATGGAGCCTTGCAGAGCTTTGTGGCTCAATTCCATGTTTGCAGTGCTTCTGCCTGAAACCCAAAGTAAAACAAGTCAAACAATATAGACCCATAACAGTTGAAATAAGTCATCCGAATAATTACAAATTATTTCTAAGATGTTGAGATTTCCCTATTCAACCTCTTTGAAAACAATATTCTAATGTACCATCCAGCAAGAATCCTCTGCCTCTATATACAAAATTTAAGGTCTACTGTTGAAATAAAATGGAAATGAAACAGTCAACGAGTTCCAATACAGCAGAGCACTTAAGTATGTGTTTATCTTTAAACACATCTGGAGCCCCATTGACTTTGACAGGGCTACTCACACGCTTAAAGATAAGCCTGCTTTTGTTGGATTATGGCCCTGAGGATCTAAGTGCTGGGGGAATCATTTTCATGCTCTCCAGAAAGGGCTTTAAATCACTTTTGTTTAAGGAGAGCTAACTGGTTGGATGTAAACACACCTAACAAACCAATAGATCAAGATTAACTTTTATGCTGAGCCACTTGACATCTCTAGAAATTACTTACTGTTGAAGTTTGGTCCTCATAGAAAATAACGATCCAATTATTTTTTAAGTGAAATAGAGCTGTAGGAAAACCTTGATACCTCCACTTGGGAATTTTGTTTAGAAAAGAAAAGAAGAAGAAGGAGAAGTGAGACATAGCCATATTAAAGGGAATGCAGTGTGCATGACAGAAGGACAGGAGAGTTAGGGGGATTATTCGATTTCAGCTCTTGAAAGGAGAGGCAGTGTGGTACATACTAGGACTTTGCTGTTGGTTTTGCTGTTTTGCTGGTGATGCTCTGAGGTCAACAAAGCAGATGGGCAGCAGGGCAACGTGGCCCTAAAAAATAGGTTGTCTTGAGTACAGTATCTTTCACTTGTAGATGTTCGAGAGCATAATACAAAGTCCTTGAAATCAGTGGAAATGCTCCCACTGACTCTGAGAAGCTCTGCTTCTGCTCAGCACTGCTCATCTTGCCACCCTACACAGGCACTCTGCTCTACTCAAAAATGTCTATCTGGGCAGGTCAACCCTGCACATCCCCTTGGAAGGTGCACAGGCACCAGGGTTGAGATCTCACCCCTGCCCTTGACACATGCAGCCCTCCACTTGAGAAAAAAATGTGGAAACAACACTTGTGTCCCAGGGTCTTAGCATTTTTTCACTTCCTCACAGTCCATTGCAGGTTGTGGGGCTCTGCCACGTTGGTGTGGTCTCCACAATGGGACAGAGGAGACCCACTGGATCCTTAGGGTCTCAGGACTGCAGTGCAGGTGCAACCCATGCACTTCAACTCAGTCCTTCTCAATTGGCCTTGGAAACATAATAATAAACAGCAGTAGTCAGTGGGGGTTTTGTTGTTGAGGTTTTTTTATAGCAAAAACCAGATTTGCTAATACTGCATGAAAACATTGCTTTTTACGTGTTGCCACCTCTGCTCTGTGCCTCATCAGAAGCCCGGATGGGAAAAGCAATGGGAAATGCAAGACAAGAAAGCACCACCATCTAGGCCAAGCACAGCACTAAAACGTCGCTCCAGCAGTAATGACAATGGAGAAGGAACAGAATGCTGTCACGGAATAATGGTGTCCTGCTGGCAGCTAAATATGAAAGCCAAAGCAGAGACATTTATAAAATAAACAAGCATCAGGGAAGATGAGACTTTTATTACAGAGCAGGAAATAGTGATCTTTAACAATGGTCCATTTCAGTTTCTCTCATTGTTAGAGAAATAAAGTGGTGTAAATGAATGCTTTGTCTCATGTATGATTTATTGTTCCTCAGGCAATTACTGGACTGCATTCAGTCTAGTCTAGGGGAGGGAATGGCACGTCATCTGACCAGAGGACAGCTTGTGGGGGCGAGCGGGCCAGGAGGGGACATGGTTTGTGTTGAAGCCTCTGACCACCACCAAAAGCAGCAGGCCGGGCTGACTCACATCGACTGACGCCATGAGAGGTTTCACATGACGACAGAAAGTGGCACTGCAGCACCGTGACATCATTTTGGTGGCAGAGCCTGGTTAAGGAGTTTCTGCACCTCACCCCTGCACATCGTCCTGCTGTGGCTGCTTCTCCCAGCGGTGCCAGCAAAGTAACTACACGGGGACGCAGATGGAATAAATCAACACCCAGGAAACGGCTGTGTCCCCCCCAGAGGGAGTCCTCGGTGTCTCTGTTGTATCAGCTGCACGGATGGGGGGTGTGCTGGAGGGACAAGCACAGGGGGTCACAGTGAGGATGGAGAAGCGGGCAGGAGATCCCTGTATAAGGAGTAATTCTGCCAGGCAGAGGGTGAGGGAGACCATACCCTTAGTAGGAGGGTAAAATTACATCAAGACTGTGACATAAAATGTACTACCCTGACACAGAAAGCTCCCACATGCTGCCATACCATACATTTATTCTCTGTGGGGTACCAGCTCTATGTAAATGTTTCATAGAGGAAACAGCAGAGAAAGCAGCTTGGGGCAAAAGCAAACAAATTTCCAACTTCTCCTATCATTTCAGAGGAAAAATAAATCTGCAAGAAAGATTATGCTGTTTGCCATCAAGGTGTCAAATAGGGGAAAAGAAAAAGAGCAGGAATTTGGACATAAATGAGTAGTCAAGGTGCTGCCTGGAATGAAGCCCAAGCTAAACCCACACCCTTTTATTAACTTTTTGTAGGGAAAAAACACCCCAACAAATACCAAACCCCCCACATTAAAAACATGACAGGGTTGTGGTGACAGGAGTACAGATGAAGAAGAGAGAGCACATATTTAGGTTGTCAGAGGGATGTGTGACTTATAGCAATGGGATGAAATGAAATATAAAGAAAGAAAATACACCTGACCATCAGAAAACATTTCTTAGCAACCTCTTTTTAGTGTATTTTCACACTTTTCTGAGCTATTTGTTGGTATAACAACCTCTGGAGACTGCAGAATAATTTCTGCAGGCTATTTTTAAATTTAAGGCTGGACTGAAAACTGTAAGAAAATGCTACTGAGTGAGGATAGATAAGATAGCCTAATAGACCATTTTCCTCTCTAATTTCCATTAAGGTGATTAGCTGGAATGTTGCTTGAAGCATATTAGTGAAAAAACACTGGAAACACGGTCATATCGTGGATCGAGCATCCTAAACTAATGTTTGTAGTAATAACAGTGATATAAAAATGCATCTCAGGAATTTTATTACTCTAATTAATGCCTGAGAGAATCACAATCTTCAGCATATGCATCTTGCAACACTCCCTAGGAGAAGAGATTTGTATCAACTCTTTAAAAGAAAAGCAGCAAATGTACACAGGGATTTGGTTGTCTGGTGTGCTAGGGCAATCAGGAAAATTAATCTGAATTAACTGAAGCATGAATTTAATTTGGATCCTTCTGCCAAGTTGCATTTTGCACATAATCCTCATTCAGAGGGGAAGTGTCTTCCATTGAGTGCGGAGTATCAGGCTCTCGCCGCGTACCTGTTGACATCGATACCCATTAGCAGTTTACAGTGGATTAGTTGCACTGTCCAGTGACTATTAAACAGAGAGTTTGTTTGCATTTTCCTGTTGCTTATGGTTTGACGGGCAAGCTGCCAAGCATTTTAGAATTAACTACACAAAATCATCACCACCTCGACGGTGGGGAGAACAGAATTGAGACGGCTCCGTTGGGTTCCCCGGTCCTGGGGAACCACAAGTCTCACAGTACGACTGGGATGGCGAGGGGCCAGCTAGCCCGAAAAACTGTGTCAGATTTTGCGTGTTAAATAGATTGCGGGTGTAAATCAAAATGACTAACAGCCCTGGGATGATGCGCAGAGTTAGTAACTTCTCTTGTTAAGGTAATACTCTCAAGTACCTGCCAAGCCCCGCCAGTTTACCTGCCCCCTCACTGCGGTGCTCCCTGCCCTGTGCGGCAGGAGCGGCTCTTCCTCTCCCCGAATCCCGCTGCATCGGGCGCCAGCCGAGGCAACGGGGGACGCTTTAAGGAAGTTGTTCATCGGGGAAGTGGCGTTCGATGCTTGGTGTTTATAGCTTTGTTTTAAACTGCGGTGAATTGGCGCTACGGAAGAAAGAAAAAGGAAATGGAAAGAGAAAAAGGAAATAGAAAAGAAAGAGAAAAAGAAAAAGAAAGGGAAAAAGAAAAAAGAGGGAGAAAGGGAAAAAAGAAAAAGGAAAAAAATGGAAAGGAAAATGGAAAAGAAAAAAAAAGAGGAGGAGAAAAAAGAGAAAAAGAAAAAGGAAGAGATAGAGAAAGAAGAAAAAGGAAATGAAAAAGAAAGTAAAAGAAAAAGGAAAAGAAAAAGGAAAATTAAAAAAAAAACTAAGAAGAAAAAGGAAAC
>VZTG01001439.1:139450-188461 GCA_013397845.1 Melanocharis versteri
CGGCGGATCCTGCCCCGGCGGATCCTGCCCCGGCGCGGGCCCAGGCAGCCGCCGCCGCCGCCGGGGTTTCGCGGCCCCGCTCCCGGGGGGGACCCGGGGGTACCGGGGCGAGCCCCCCCGCCAGCCTCCCCCGGCCCATGCTCCCGGGCGGGCGGAAGCCGCAGAGATTTCTATTCAGGGCATAGGCACAATGGGGAAACAAAACCCTTTTTTCCCCCCTTTTTTTCGTGCGTGCCACCTCCCAAGATGGAGCGGGATTAGGGCTGCGAGTCCCCTGCACACGCGGGGATGGGTTCCCTGCCTGTCCCCGGCCGGGCTCGCCCAGCCCCGGTTCCCTCGCTGGCGACCGAGCGCAGTGAGGAACCCATCTCACAGCACCTTGGGAAAACCATTTTATTCAGACGAGGGGAAGCTAGGAAAGAAGAGATAAATGTCAGGTTGAGTTCGTAATTTTTCCTTCATCTCGTTGTAGAGTAAGAGTATAAAGCATGTTTTTCATGACAGGAGAAGAAGGAAAAGAGAGAGAAAGGAAAAGAGAGAGAAAGGAAAAGAGAGAGAAAGAAAAAGAAAGAAAGAGCAGAAAGAGAAAGAGAGAAAGAGAGAAAGAAAGAAAGAAAAGAAAGAGAGAGAAAGAGAGAAAGAAAGAAAAGAAAGAGAGAGAAAGAGAGAAAGAAAGAAAGAAAAAGAAAGAAAGAAAGAAAGAAAAAGAAAGAAAGAAAGAAAGAAAGAAAAAGAAAGAAAGAAAATAGCGCAGGAAAGGGTGTAAATACAGAAAACGAGGAACGATGCTTTAATGTGCTGTTTGACAATAGAAATGAATTAATTTATCTTGATCAAATACAATTTTAAGGAGATTTGCGAACCTCCATGGCACATTTTATTCTCTCGATAATGTGCCTTGCACGTGGAAGCACAACTAAAATCAGTTTAGGTGGTGGTGGTCTGTTATTTGGAAGTATTGCCTCGCATCTAAAAACCCACTTTGATATTAAACGTTTTACAATCACTGAACGATTAAACGGATTTTTATTTATTTTAACAAACTTTTGACAGTTTGCCGGTTGCTTTAAAATCTTTCCCTGTAATGATTGGTCGAATTTTACCTTAAATGAAAGACGATTTTGAAAGATTTGCGTTTGCTTTTTTTCTTTTTTTTTTTTTCCTTTCTTTCTTTCTTTCTTTTTTTTCCATAGCCAGTGTCGGGGCTGGTTTCTGAAAAGCAAAAAGTACAGATTTTTTTTTCTCACATTTTATCCTTAAAATTGTTTTCTTCTCTGTCGTCGACGGTCTTTGNGTGCAGGAAAGGGTGTAAATATAGAAAACGAAGAACGATGCTTTAACGTGCTGTTTGACAATAGAAATGAATTAATTTATCTTGATCAAATACAATTTTAAGGAGATTTGCGAACCTCCATGGCACATTTTATTCTCTCGATAATGTGCCTTGCACGTGGAAGCACAACTAAAATCAGTTTAGGTGGTGGTGGTCTATTATTTGGAAGTACTGCCTCGCATCTAAAAACCCACTTTGATATTTAACATTTTAGAATCACTGAACGATTAAACGGATTTTTATTTATTTTAACAAACTTTTGACAGTTTGCCGGTTGCTTTAAAATCTTTCCCTGTAATGATTGGTCGAATTTTACCTTAAATGAAAGACGATTTTGAAAGATTTGCGTTTGCTTTTTTTCTTTTTTCTTTCTTTCTTTCTTTCTTTCTTTTTTTTTCCATAGCCGGTGTCGGGGCTGGTTTCTGAAAAGCAAAAAGTACAGATTTTTTTTTTCTCACATTTTATCCTTAAAATTGTTTTCTTCTCTGTCGTCGACGGTCTTTGGGCACCACAGCAGCACAGGGAGCGTGGCGGGGGATAACCGAATGGAATAACCGAATATCTTTCGTGTGAATGAAGGAAAACTTAAATAGAACAGACCGAATCGCGCCATCAGATGCCGCAGATAATTTATTTGTGCCAATCTGAGAGTTCGATGGTGCCGTCCTCGGGGCCTCGCGGGAGCGCAGACACGCAGCCCCAGCGCTTCCCCGGCACCTGGGCCGGCCGGTGCCAGCCCCGGCTGACGCCTGGAAACGGCCTTTTGTTCCCAGGATTTTAGACCGGAGCTTCGCCCACCTTTTTTGTTATTTTACAGGTGCTTTGGAAACCCGGAATAGAGAGAGAGTTCCGCTCCCCACAGGCGCTTAACCACAGCCTCTCCCCAAACGCAGCTTCGTGACTCCTTCCACGGGCCGGCAGTGGTTACGAGGAGAGAACCTGCGAGCCGACAGCCACAGCACGGCCACGCAGGACCTGCCGGGCTCCATCCCTCCCCGCTCCCCTCGCCGCCGGCGGTGGAGCCGCTGCTGCCCAGCCAGCGGCTGGCGGCGGGATGAGCGCGGTCCAGCGGGGTGTTTTCGATTTATTTTCTTTATTTGCACCCTAGGCTCGGGCGGACACGCATCCCTCACCTCTGCGGGCCCGGCCGGGCGCACATCGGGGCCGGGTCGCGGGTGCCCGGCGCGGGGCGGGAGCATCCCCCGGTGCCGGTGCCGGTGCCGGTGCCGGTGTGTCCAGAGCCGCCCGCGGCTCCGCGCCTCTCCCCGGACACTCCCCGGCACAACCAGCAGCGAAGCCACGAGGCGGCAAGCCCACCCTTGCGCCCTTTCCCAACCCTCGGAGCTGGAAAACTCGAAGTGGGGGATTCAAAGCGGACAGCCCCGGCCCCTGAGAGGGGCAGGTGCGGCTCGGAGCCGCAGCACCGCCGGCACAGCGGGCAGCGCCCGGGCGCGGAGCCCCCGAAGGGTGAAGACCCTCTGCCCCCCGCCGCGAATGGCCGGGGCTCAGGAGCGCTCTGGGACCGGGCAGCGGCCCCGTCCAGGGCGCCCAGGCTCCGCGGGATGCCGGACGAGAGTGCGGAGTCGGCGCCTTCCTCCTCTCCCGCTCCCACGTCGCCGTCCCCCCGTCAGGCAGGGGTGACACTCTGGGTGCTGCTCCCTGCTCTCACCCTCTCTGTCTCCCTCGACGTCCCCCCGAGCCCGGCTCGCCCGCGGCGTTCGGCGCTCCCCGGCGGCGGATGCTGCGGGCTGGGGACGGCACAGCACCTTCACCCCACAGCCGCAGCAGCGGGGAGCGCAGGGGACAAGTGGCAGCACGACATCCCCGGGGTTACATCCTTCCCCTCTGGCTTTCAGGGATCCTTAGAAACCTTCTCGCTCGGGCACGGCAGTGAGTTTTTACTTGAGCTGCACGAATGCCTCTCCTTTCGGCAGAGCGAGGGTCCTTCCCTCACCTCTCAGGTCAGCTTCTGCAGGTCTCTGGCTGCTGGGAACGTCTAAATGCAGGAAAAGCCTCTTTCTCCCCATTACATGCACACTAAGGGTGGGGGAAGGAGGCTGTTCCAGAAGGGATGAAGCCAAGGGATCCAGCAGAAGGTCAAGAAGAGCCTTTTTGCCCCAGCCAGCCCTCACTCCCAGCAATGAGGGTACCGTGCTGCACTCTGCTTGACTAGAAAAGTGGATTCGCTGCCTCATTCCTTGTAGTAGAAGCAGCCCCCTCACTCTCCTCCAGCCCAACTTGTCTCTTCCCTGACAGAGCTCCTGCCCTCAAACAGTTTTGTTCCCAGTGGTCACAGCCATCTGAGAAGTGAAAAGTTTCCTTCCCACCTTCATGGGGGCACTGTCAAAGTTCAGTGACAGCTTGGAGAAGACGGAACCCTCTTGTCCCCACCCAGGAGGACACAGAGATGCAAGCAGAGCCACAGGCAGGCCTTTCCCATGGCTTGAAGACTGTGCCCTCTTAGCTGATCCACTGGGCTTTGCAAGGAAACAGCACTTCTCCTCCCAGGAGGGAGCACCACCCTGCCTTGCACATCTCACATGGAAATGTGTGTGTGTGAGAGCATTCAGCTCTGCAGCTAACACCTGCCCTGTCCCCCATTCCATCCCCATCCCAGCTGCTGGAATGTTGTAATTTCTTTCAACCCTTTTACTCCTTGTTCCACGCTTGCCCAGGCCAAGACTCCAAGCTCAGATGCTGTTTGAAGGGGAGGAAACAGGCTTTACCTTCCACCCCCACCACCTGTACCCTAGTGACTTTCCCTGTGGGACCCATGGGAAAGGATCAATGGGAAGAGTGGTACCTGCTGGAGCTGTCCATTGCTCGGACATCTGTATCCGAAATTCCTGTCAAAGTGCTCATTGGCACCTCAGCAGAAAATCTCTGGGAGACCTTCACTACATTTCCTATCAGGAAGAGCAGCTCCCTCCCTTCCTTCTCCAAGGGATTCTGAGTGACAAGGATGAAAGGGGGAATCGGGCTAATTCCCCAACACCACCTGTCAAAACATCCACAACCCCTCCCTAGCCCTTCCCACTATTGTGACATGGCAATGCTTCACTGCCTGGAGCTGTGCCTGGCTCAGGGAGGAGCTCTCTCAGGCAATCCTGGGTGTGCACCTGGTGATTTCCGTGCCCAGCGATCGAGCCACAGTTGGCCACCTCACCAGGGGCATGAGAAGCCGGCTAAAAGCCTGTTCTGGGTGCTTGTGAGCACTGTGAGCACACAAGGGTGCTGGAGCTCAAAAGAAGGATTGGAAGAAAAAATAAGGTTGTGATGGGAGTATGGTTTATGGATTCAGGCAATCATCCATCATGGTCATTTCTTACTGAAAGCTTTTCTACTCTTACAGGTGAGGGAGGATGCTGCAGCTGCACTTACAGCTCAGGGCTGTGGAGACTTTTCCTCCATCTGAAATGCAGCAGCTCCTGGGAACCATCGCTACTCACACCACTTGGCTGGGGCTTCTCTGCTTTCCTTGCATTTAACATGCATGAAGACAGAGGATAGAAAAGGGCTTGGAAGGGCAGAAAACATTGCATGAAAAGAAGAGAAGGGTCTAAAAGAGTTGTTCATGTAAGAGGGAATTGTTAAGGTACCATTCCCAGAAAAGCTTGGGTAACTGCCTGAAGAGCAGAGAAACCAAACCCAACTGCCTTTCCCCTCCTCCCCAAAAGCCTGGGAATCCTCACCAATGTTACCTAAGGGAAAATTTCTTCCTGACCCGAGCTCTGTTGAGTCCACCAAGGCATTATGTGAAGTGCTTTGGTCATGGTTCTTCGTGGTGTTAAACACTCATTCCTAAACATATCCAAAGGAATACAGATGAGGAGAAAAGAGCTTGATCACAAGCAAGCTAAGCTCCACCTGCCCTATTAGGCACACCGGTGTTTTTTTTACTAAGCATCAACAGGTTAAGAAATAAAATGCAGGCTTTAGAGAACTGTATTTAGATTTACAAACAACATTGTAACTGGATCAACAGGCTATAATTAGAATTTAATAATCCAAATGGAGGAGTAATATGCCTGCTGCTTGAAAAATTGGAGCCTTTCTTTTGCAGTTCCGAATATTCAGCTCTGCAGATTGGACTCCAACTTGCTTGACACAATTACTGTCCTAGTGAGGTGAACATGTTACAAATAAGAACAATAAGATCAACAATAGTTTAAGTCTAATACCATAAACAAAGGAAATAATCAGAACACCTCTTGCCCCAGCACAATCTGCATAACTGGGATGGCAAATTAGCACGGTTATTGGAAAACACACACAAGGAAATGCTATATTTTGTGGACTTTTGAAAAGGCTTTAAGGTTGGAAAATATGTTACAAGCAATCCCATCAGGTGCATTGACGACTTTTAGATTCAGTCTTTGCATTTACTTCTAAAGTCTACCTGGGCCAGGGGTGACACTCAGCACAATTGATGAATGAGGCAAAAAGAGACCTGTGTAAGCCAGATTCCCCTCACATTACATTCAAACTATTTAGCTTGAGGTGTGTAATTAAGCAAAGGTCAATCCAAGGGACTCAACACACGTGTGACAAAATGGAGACAGTCCCCATCCTGTGCTGGTATCACAACAGCCTCCAGCAGGACTCAGGCACAAAGCAGAACCCCTGGCCAAGTTCCTGACAGGGACTGGCTGCTCAGTGCTGCAGCTCAGGCCAGTTTTCAGCCCCAGATATTGAAAGGAGACCTCCCCTCTCATTTTGCTTGCTAAGAAGACATCAAAAGGGATCACCCACCCGATTTGAGGTAGGACTTCTTTCCAGACATTGGCCAAGATGGAATAAGGCAGGCCTGCTTCCCAACAGAGATGCTGTGGTGCTGCCATCTGTGACATCCACAGTTTCCTGAGAGCATCTGGGATCTCTGCTAAATGAATGAAATAGTGGCTCCAAGGAAAGGGCCTGATCTGCAGCTACGATCCCTGGGCAAGGGAAGGGACTACAGAAAGGAAAATGCTGCTTAGAAAAAGTTTTTCTTCTCCATAGTTTCTGCCCCAGTGACGGATATATTTTTCCATTTGATTTAGATTATGTTGAGAATCCTATTTTAAAACTCATGCCAAAATCCCAGGAGCAGTTAATGAAATATTACATGTGTGAAAATAAACCGTGCATTATTAACCTTCATTTTACATGGTTTCATTTCCATAGGACAGGAATAATCAGAAACAGGATTTGTCCCAGCCAGAAGGTGATTGGAAGGATACGCTAAATCAAAAATTCGGTTGAGAGGATGAGATCAGATAATCTCTAATGAGACCCTTGTTAGAAAGGATATATATTCTCTAGTATATTATAAGATTTTTACTTGTTTTCTTTACATGCCCTGGCTAATATTTGTCTTCTTGTAAGGGCTCGAAGTTTGCCAAGACAGTAATGACACTGTGCAGTGTTTAAAGAGACTTCAAGGTGAAAGACTGTGTGTACCCAGTGAGGTAGAGGTGACTAAACCAGACATAGTACGAGGATGAATGTCACCCATTGGTAGGGCTCTGAGCCCTCCAGGTGTGTCAGGAACACCAAAATTGTCCCTGGGTGCTGGTGTGAGCCTTCAGTCTGCTGGGCTGGCTTGATGATGTGTAAAAATCGACTGATGTGAAGAGATGACTCTCTTGAGGGTGTTTCTGAAGGAAATCAGGTGTGTTGCTTTTCCCAGCAAGCACCTGGGACATTGACAGTTTTGAAATAGGCCCAGGAGCTGTCATTTTGGTTGAGGCTGTGGGAGTTAGAAGGGATCAGCTGAGTCTGTTTAGCTCCTGCCTCCTGGGGCAGTGAGGACTGCACCAGTTCTCCTGTGTCTTTTAGGACAGAGCCATGCTCCAATTTAGGGACCTTGTAATGCAGATTCCTTGGAGCTCATCATCATTTCATGAGCAGAGCTGAAACCTTCTCCCTCAGAGATGACCGGGGTTCCACGCTTGTGCGCTCGGGCAAGACATGCCGTAGCAGAGTGGAACAGCAGCTGCCACTCCTTTCCCTGCTGGAGCAGCAGCAGAAGCAGAGAGGTTCTCCATCGCTGGCACCGGCTCTGTGTGACAGGGAGGCAGCTTGGGGGAACATCCTGTGTGACAGCGGGGGGAGCTGGCGGGGAGGATGTGAAAGGAGATGCTCTTAAGCTTGGCGAGGGAGGTAGAGCTTGTAGGCTCTCCTGATGTCTCTGTTCCCCTTTCATCTCACTCTGGTTTAGAGATCAGGCAGGAGTGAGTGAGATCCAGCTGAGATTCAAGGGAGGGATTAATGTTATAACAAACTCTCAGTTTTTATGGTTAAAATGACACTCCTCAAATTAGCTGGATAGTTGCAGGCTATTCACCATAGCTACACTTGCAAAACCCGGGAGATTTCCTTTCTTGCTCTCTCCCTCGTTGCCTGCAAAACCAGGGGCTGCCCTTTGGTGTGCTGCAAACAAGAGCTCTCAAAAACAGGAGCCGGGGTGCCCAGGAGAGCAGTGGTGAGCACTCAACTGGCACAGCGTCTCCAGTGCACCTCACAACTACTCCAGGCTGCTGCCTGTCCTCTTGCTACAGCTTGCAGCAGCTGGGGATCGACTCCCTCAGAACATCCATCTGGTCAACTGACCCAGCATTGACAGATCTTTAAGTGGTAATCCATAAAGCAATGTGTAAGGGAGGTCACAAGTGATTATGTTTATGTTTGTGTGTATTTGGTGTCAAGGATTCACCAGCGCATTTGTAAGATCTCACTGATAGCATAGAACCGTAGAATCATAAAATGGCCTGGCTTGGAAGGGGCCGTGAAGACCAGCAAGTTCCAAAACCCTGCCATGGGCAGGGACACCTTTCACTGCACCAGGTTTCCCAGAGCTTTATCCAGCCTGGCCTTGAACTCTTACAGGGATGGGGCCTCCACAACTTTTCTGGGGAAACCCTTTCCAGTGCATCACCACCCACACAGTAACGATTTCCCCCCAAATATTTAATCTAAACCGACTCCCTTTCAGTCTGAAGCCATTCTGCCTCGTGCTATCACTGCATGCTCTCGCAAAAAACCCCTCTCCATCCCTCTTGCGTTTCCTGACTCGCTTTTCAAATGAGCTTGCACCGCGGCGAAGACACGCTACAGAGGCTGAGCGGGCTGGGCGTCAGCTGCCGGAGGTGCTGGATGTCCCTCGGCCCTCCTGGCCGCTGTCCCAGAGCCTCCGGAGCGGCCCGAGCTCCCGCCGGGATGCGGGACGCGCTGCCCCGGGAGCGGCGGCGCCGCTCGGCCCGCGGGCTTTGAGCTCTCTCTGGCGGCAGCGCGGCGGAACTGGCGGCCGCCCGCAGCAGGAGCATCCTTCCTCCCTCCTGCTCCTGCTCCCCTGGCAAATTCCAGCCCGTCTCTCCCGGGAAACGGTGCTGAATGTGGATAACGGGCACGCACCAGCCGCGCCCGCGGGAAGGCTTCCCGGCAGGTGCCACCCCTCGATGAGCTCCTGCTTCTTTCAAGGCTTTGGGAATTATTTCTTTGCCACAGAAATGCCGTGTCGGCTCAGGAAGTCCATGAACTGCAAATTGCTTGAGGATAAAAGACTGTTCTGGGAAAATACCACTCCAGCTTGCCTTGCACTGCCGCCCTTTCCTGAGCAGCTGCTGATGGAGGCAGAGGTGGGGGGCAGGCGGGATGGATGGATCCTGCTCCTGCCCTGGCGTGGCTGTTCCGTGCCCCTGTGGCAGGGCAGAGGGCACTGGCAGACGTGCTCTTTGGGAATCACTTTGCAATAGAGTTCTGCCAAAAGAGATATTTTTTGCCAAGGTGCATTTCTTCATAGAATCATAGAATGGTTTGGGTTGAAAATGACCTTAAAGATCATCTCCTTGCGACCTCCCTGCCGTGGGCAGGGACATTTTCCACTAGACCAAGCTGCTCAAAGCCACATCCAGCCTGGTCTTGAACGCTTCCATGGATGAGGCATCCACAGCTCTCCTGGGCTGCCTGTTTCAGTGCCTAACTTCTCTCACAGTAAAAAAAATTCATCCTAATATACGACCTAAACTTACCCACCTTCAGCTTAAAGCCATTCTCCCTCACAGAAACTTCTTCCAGCACAGCAGGACCATGCAGCGGAGTTATTCATTGGTAGCAGGGTCAGTGCTTGTTTGTATGAATATCCTGGGTATGTGTCCTGCAGCACACATGGGCAGCTGAATCTATGTGGATTTGCTCAGGGAAAGGATTTGGCTGGAAATGCAGATATTTGATGGCTTAATGTAAATTAAAGACATTAACTCCCTGCAAATGCATAAGGGGATGTGTCCAGGTTACAGCCTTAACAGAGCCCTTTGCTTCTGAGTGTTTAACTTGGCCATCTTAAAACATGTCTTTAAAATGTAGTTCTGCCCTGGCCTGGGATTCTCCTCTGTAATTTTGCATGCTGTGTGTGCTGCATGTTTCTCCTTGCAGAGAACAGCGAGTTCTGGGACAGGGAAAGTAAAAGAGAAGCCAAGCAGGAGACAGAAACGTGGTGTGAGTGATGAGTCTACAGCTAGAATGTCTACAATGACTAATAAAAAGAAAAAAAAGAAAAGCTAATTCTGCTTTCATATCCATTAAACTGTGTTGCATGAGTTTAAAAGAAAACAGAATCTGACAAATTCTGCTAAAAATCAGCTATATAAAGGCATTAAGTTGAATGCTTAATTGGTGTAAATGGCACATTTGTGCTATTAGTGTAGGACTGCAGACAATCTCAGTTTCAAATTAATGAACAAAAATTCTGGTCATTTCAGAAGGGAGAGAAAGACTCAAATCTGCAAAGGGCACTTCCCAAGATACTTTTGCTCATATAAACATCTGACTGCAAGGAAGAAGACAGGTTCAATGTACTGCTGGAGCAAAATTTCAGGAAGGAGGGCCTCTCTGTCCTTTGGCAACCCTCTTGTGCATTTGAAAACAAACCTCAGTTATGTCCAGTGCTCCTGGACCTGAGATGCCTCATCCAGCCTGCCGCAATTTGACCAGCAATACTGAAGCCAATCTGTTAGCTTGGTGAGTTGTTGGCTTGGTAATGATTTTGCTGACAAAGAGTGGAAGATTTGGNACCTGCACCAATTTGACCAACAATACTGTTGCCAATCTGTTAGCTTGGCAAGTTGGCTTGGTAATGATTTTGCTGACAAAGAGCAGGAGATTTGGGCTGGGCACATCTTGCAGTTATGGCAGCAATATTTTTTTGAGGGGACCCGTGTCTGACAGAGTTTACTGAGGCAGTTACTGTGTGTTTCCAGCTGGGACCCATGACATATTGAAATGAGTTGGGGTTTGTGCCCTCGCTCTGTGCTGTGCCTCTGATGTGGTTCACCAGCCAGAGAAGCTGATCTGCAAATATAATTTGATGAGAGTCCATTTTGGGGCAAGCATTTCACACAACTGTTAGCGTTGGCCTTCTAACAAATTATCCAGCGTTGTGATCAGATAACTCCTCTGGAAAGAAAGAAAAAGAAAGTCGTGGCATACAGACTGAGAAATCCTGGCAGATTCCTTGTGACACCCAACAGCTGAAGTGAGCTGATGCCATGGGACTGTTGGGAAGAGATAAGAGCTGAGCAACGACTCTTGAAGAACGTGTAAGAGGCCAGCATAGAGTGGCTACCACTGCAGTTCTCCTTCCATCAGCAGTTAGCCTGGAAAAATGAGGGAAATGCAGCAGTGTCCAATAAGGCATCTTGTCAAGAGTCTTCAGCTTGCTCCATGCTGAGGACTGCTGGCAGATCAATTGTTTGGAGGCACTTGTTTTCCAGGCAGACCCCTGGATGCGGACACACCCCTTGGTTGACATCTGGTTGCTGGGCTCCACCCCCCCTTCCCTCTCGTTGCATTAGGAGAGCAGTGATGGATAAAAGGTTCTTGGTGCTGTAGGGTTCAAGAGGCTGTTCTTCTCCTCACGACCAGCACTGCCAGCACTCATTTCTTCATGGGGACATGCAGTCACCTCCAGCCCTGCCTCCTTCCTCCTCTGTGTGTGCACAACCTTCAGGGCTCATCTGAAATCTCCTCAGCCGCTCAACATTTCATTTCTGATGTATTTCTGATGTCCTTTTGTTTAGACAAAAGATAAATTCCTGGAAGCTATAACCTAAAGCCCCATCTCTCTGAATGCGATGCAACCAGCTGGCTTCGGCTGCCTGGCGGGATTCAAACAATAACCCTCGCTGAACTTACATTCATCCTGCAGCTGAGCTGCTCCACCCACACATCTCAAATTCCCAAGCGACCCCGGAGAAGGCCAGAGCCATTTAGATGGCTTTTTCCTGCAGGCTGAGCACCAGGCAGCAGCAGCAGCGGGCAGTCTGGGTGCCAGGCAGTCTCGGGAAGTGCCCGCAGTCCCCAGGCAAATCTGCAGGGTTCATTGCACATGGGGCCAGGGGCCCAGATGGCTCGTTCAGAAGGGCTACAAGATTTTCCCCTGCGGAGAAAAGTGAAAGAAGAGACTTCATCCCACACTCAATTTTTACAAGACATTCCTCAGAAAAGGTGGGTAATTTTGCGTTAATTTTTTTCCAACCCAAAATGTTTTGCAGAAGGCTCTTTCACAGTGTGGCCTTACTCATCAACCCGGGCAGGATCACATCATTGAGGAATTATGCCTTAAAATAATTAAATATGTGAAGCTACATGGGCCCAGAACCTGAAAGGCTGTCCCCCACTAAGGTGGCAAAATGTTGTTTACTGATTCACTAAAAAGCATTTAAGAGCTATTCCCATGGCAGCTAAATCATTTAAAGGGCCAGCATTACAAAGAGTAAGCAATTAATGGTTTATGAGCTGAAATGGGTGGGACGGGATTTGAAAAGTTCATGTATTCCTGCTCAGAGCTAAAGGAAATCAGCAGAATTGAAAGAAATTTGGAGACAAGTGTCCACTCAATGTTGTGCCAAGGCACACCCATCTGTGAAAGTGTCCTCCACCCCTCAAATCCACAATGACTAATGAGTGGTAGGATAATGGAGTTAAAACTCTTCTAAGACTACTTTACACAAAAGGGGAAGAGAAATTGCTTAGTGTCATTAGGAAAATTGGGATGAAAACAAGTGATGGAAAATTTAGCCTGACACTCAAGAAACTCTGAGCCACTGGCATGAAACTGTGCCCAGTCTGATTGCCAGGGAGAGGAGGCAGAAAGAGGTGTCTGATTGTGGGCATCTTACAGACTCCTGCCTGTGGTTTATAAAGTGCCGTGGATGATTGAGGGTAGAAAATACTGTAAGCAGGGTACTTCAGGGATTTTCAGTCTTTAATGACCTCAGAGCTCTTCCAGATGCACATTTGACCCCAATGTTATCTGTAATACTTGGCCACTACTGCAGCCTGCAAAGGATGACTTTTATCCATTTTCTCTTTGACTGAACGTGTATGTGACATTGGAAATAAGATCAATGGATTTGTTTTTTCATTAGTATTTTGCACGCTGAGAGTTGAGAGTGTCTGTGCCAGTCACTAAGGCAGTCTCACATGAGTGAGGGTGGATATTCATGGCTATAAGTTTGTTCTCATATTTGGGGTTTTAGATTGCACCTCTTTCAAAGTGCTTATATACACATGGTGCCATGTTATTAATAATAAAGGATAAGCACTTTTTAAGAGTAAAGTAGTCTTGTCATCTTGAACCTATGTGGGTTTTTGCCAGTCCAAATAAGTGCAAAATTGCTCTGTTGACATGAATCATGATGCTTAGCTTTCATGCAGCATACAATCTCACATACTCTAATGTTAATTAAATTCCTAAGAAGCAGCTTTCTGATCTCTCTACAGGGAGCTTGTTTGCCTTAAAATGAGCAACTGTGCTGAGATAGTCTCCACTATACCAGCATTACGTTCACTACATTAACTCAGTAAAGACTTTGGCATAAGACTTGTAGCTGGAGCTCAGTAATCCCCTTGGCTTATCTGGAAACCCAGGGCTCCTGCGCCGTGGGGTCTGATGCTGGTGACTCGTGGTGATACCAACCCTTCTGCTTGTTACAACTCCCTGAAGTGGTGCCACAGCATTCAAAGGAGTCACGCAAAGAAATGAGCAGCAAGGTGGTTTTATTTGCAAAGCCTTCCCCACCCTGGCTGAGAATTGTTGCCCTCTATCCACCAGCATCTGGTTTTCCTTGTGGCCCTTTAGAAAGGGTCTGGAAGAGTGTTGTCTGTCTAGAGCAGCTTCCCCTTCCAGCCCCAGGTGTATTCTGACTTACCACACGTTTCAGAGAGCAGCAGGAGCAGAAGTGTCTGACACAGAGCTCTGCTGTGTTGGAAACCTCAGCCTTGCAGCAACCAAACCCTCCAGACGAGCTGCACCCCCGGCTACCGGGTGAAGCTCTGGGAGAGAGAAGATGTTACCAGTTCCCGAGGGAGGAAGGGTAATATTTCCTCATTTGGGGGGTAGCTCTGCTCCTTCCAGGCTGTTGTGGTTGCTCAGGTTTGGGAAGAGGAAGGCAAAGTGAAGTCTTTCTATCCAGGCAATGATTTGGGGGTGGGGGAGAGGGGATTGAGTGGCTGGTTAGTCTGTGAGTGAACAGGCTGGTCCTGTGTTTAGTTACCAGGTGAAAAAGACTCCCATCAAAGGTATTTTCTGACTGTGTGTCTTCATCCCTCTCGAAAAGGAAGAGAAGGAACAGAGACTAATACCCAAGCCTTGGTTAGTCCTGGGGCATACTGAGAGTGTTTTTCTCGTAAGTGAAGAGATGGAACCACTTGCTTGGCTTTGGTGTGAACAAAGAATGAGATAGGAAATTCTCCTATTCAGGGTGAGAGTCCTGGACATCTTTGAATCCACTTAGCATTCTATATAGTGTCAGGATGTTAGTCCTGAGTGCTCTCAAATATTCCCAGAGGTTACAAGCTCAAGCACCTGACTCAAGCAAAAGCTGAGACTTTAAAAGATGGATACAAAGAAAGCTAAACCTTCCCTGGGGTATCCAACACACCCTACACTGCCAGCTAGTGCATTCCTCTCTCCGTCCCAGCAGTGTGAGGTGTAAGGGCACAGTGGTAAGAACAGGAGGTGTCAAGGGAATTAATATTCTAGGGGAATATGGGGTTGTGAGGAGAAAAATATTTGCAGGGTGCCTTGAAAGCTCGTGTGGCTCATGTGGCAGGGTATGTTTGCTCTGCACAAATGTCATGGGTCTGTGCTGGGGCTGGGCTTGGGCCAGCACTGCTCCTGGCCCCCACTGCGGGCTGAAATCCCACAGGGACGGGCCTGGAAGAGTCCCAGAGCTGGGAGGGATTGGGATAACCATTGTGGGTGGGAGGTGGGAGGAGTCCTTTGAAAGTGCTGAGGACGCTAAAAGTGAAACCTCACCGGCACCACGCCCCAGCTGACCTTGAGTGGGGTGTCCTTGTATCTTGGGATCAAATCTAGTGTTTACACAGCCCTGAGATTGCTTGCTTGATGTGATTACTGCTGCCGCTTGTTTTTGCTACTCTGGGGTGTTTGGGGGTCATATCACCATTATACCAAAACATTCATTTTCTTGGGGAGCTTATGTATATTAATGCATTCTGTGAATACTTTCCAGGGGCCTATAGTAGGGTGATGGATCAAATCTTCCATGATCTTTGTAAATATTCAACCTTGAATGGAATATTTTTAATTCTAGTTGTCATGAAGTGCCGCCAGGCTGAAGTCTCAGTTCTCTATCAAACAATATTCCCGTCAGAATCGATGCCAGGTGTTAATAAGAGCAAACTATTTAGTCCACTGCCATTTATTTTTGAAAAGCACTGTCATCCTTCAAGTCACTTTGATTTTCTCCGAAAAAGGAAGACATTACACTTTTTGTCAGTACAGAATGGCGACTCCAGTGGTGTTTCATAGAGGAGGTAACACAGCAGGTCTTTGGCAATGTGGCAGATGACTTAATGCAGGGAGAGTTTTACTGATTATTGAAAAACATTTCTCTCTGCCCCAACAATGACCTTCTAGGTTTAACCTCTGTAATCCAGAAATATCAGATAAAATAGCATTTTCATCGTAAGTATATTTTTACTGGAATTATTTAACCTTGCAGCTGTGGTCAAAAACTTCCCTTTCAAGCAGCACCTTACAGAGCACTCACATTTACCCTAATCAAAGAAATGGGAGTTGGGACAAATGCAGGTTTGCTGCCCATTAATGTGAATAGGAAATGTGTATTGCAAAAATCTCTCTCAATACAAGTACCAGTAACTCAATTTGGAATAACTTGTGGTTAGTGGGATTTGCTTTTAAGCAACTAAGCTCAAATATGTAATACAGCAATAGTGGGAAATGGTTTAGATTAAGCAAATAACGTAAAAATCATTTCTGGTTTTATTTTTATTAAATTTTCTTGTTGTCACAAGCTCGGAGCCTGATGTTGCAAATGGCTGAGAAGCTCCTGGGAATTGCTAAATACTTTGCAGTACCATGTGTAGGAGGAGGCTGAGAAGATTTTAAAGCACTTTGTAGGAAATATGTTTATATCTGAGTTGTAGATGAAAAACTATGCAGGACAAATTGTATCAGAATTTCCATGCTGCTCACTGAAAACATTTTTTAGAACATCACTGTGAATATGATGCCTCAGACAGGGGCCCATTTGGCCCAGTACTCTGCCTTATTTTTACAGCTGCAAACTATTTTCAGTTCAGGGGGGTTATTGAGCCCTGTGTGGTTTGTAGTCAGTATTTAAGACTGTTCTTCTGAACATCTCTCCATTCTCTTTCATGTATGAAATCCAACATCCTTTGGCAAAGACTTTTCTAGCTGTGTGAGAAACAATCCTGTTTTATTTGTTTCGAAGCAGCTTTCTACTTGCTTCATTTGATGGTCCTCAATTCTGCTCCCAGAGGAGACTGCAGAGAGCTGATCCCTCACCAGCTCTCTCCAGAACACCTGCGAGACTGAAGACTGCTGTTAAATGGCTCCTCAGTCACTTTTTTTTCCCCCTGGCCAATGACTGCTCGGTCATTCTTTGAAAGTAGTCCTCACCTTCAGCCATCCTCGTTGTTTTTGAATTTTTCCCAGTTTTTAACAGTGCTACCTGAGAGCAGGGTAGCAGAACCCCGTTGACTCCTCCAGGTGTGTGCAACCCATGCATTTGGACAGTAGTAAATAGCTGTCCAATGTTTTAGTCTCTATTGTAACAATTCCCAGCACAAAGGACACCAAACCTATGTACGTGATCTCTGAGTACAACCTCTCAGTTGCTTTTGACTAATTATGAACATTAACTGTTTTTAACCCTGTGTTTCAGATCAATAAGGGAAAAAAAATAAAGCAGAGATTGACTGCAGTAAGAGGATTTATAAATCTGTTGCCAAAAAGCAGGACTGAGCCAAGGATGCAGATAACCAGAAAAGTAGCAAGCACACAGGCTTAGTTTTGTCTTAGCCCTAAAAGCCTCTTTTTTATAGTGGAGACTTCCATACTGATGAACATAAACTATCTTCTGATCCAATTTGCTGAGAGTTTGACCTAGAAGAAATTACTGTAACCACGTAGGATTTCTGTGTGGACATGTTCCATATATACAGCTCAGCAGGTCTTGGCTGCACAAGACTGTTTCAATTTTTAATGAAAGATGCCTGGAGATGAAATATTTAACACCTCTTTCTGTAAAGTCCAACTCCCCTTACTACCACTACAAGCATTGCAAAGGGAAGTTCTATTGCTTGTTGCTCCAAGTGTTCTTAAGTGATGGATGAAAAGGAAGGCTTTAAAAATAAAGTTGGGTATAGTTTGCAAAGATCACTAACCCTGAACTGAATCTTGCAGTTTTTACTTACCAAGGTCAGTGGGAATTTCATAATTGAAACTTCTATTAATATAGGAAGATCTTATTCGAGTGGAAACTAGGTAAAACCTTCTTGACTCTTTTTATTTTATTTTCGCTTGGGATAAAAATAATTTAAAATTCAAAAGATCCTCTCTACAAAGATTGCACAGAGATTCTTTAAGCCCTCTGAAAGAGAAATTAATTGTTCTATAGTCTGCCCAGAGGTGAAAATTAGTGCCATTTCCTTCTTTTGACTAATTTTAAATTTCCCTGTTTCTTTCTGAGAGAAATCCTTAAAGAACTCCATCCCTTACAGTGTGCATTTTCCCTCCTGGGAGCTGGGAGTGTTTCTGTTCAATCAATGGGAAACTGTAGTTCAGGAGAAGAAACTTTAGCCAGAGTTGGCTCCAGTGGAAGCTGATAGTAGCTGGTAATCCATGTGCATTACAGTGCTGGCTGATCAATAATAATTCAGGGCTAGAGTGGCGTGGCGTCAACTGAGAAGTATTTCAGGGCTTGATTAGTTGTGCTCCTTTTCCATGGGGACTGTAGTGCAATCTTCACTTATAAAGACATGTGATCTGAAAGCCTGAGGCAGAACAACCCTTGTTTTCACAGGAGAAGCTTTTCTTGGCTGCAAAAGCTTTTACATCCTCATCTTTCTTTCTAAAAGCTGTGTCTTCTCCACAAAATTATATATTAAAAAAAAAAAAAAAAAGCAAGCTTAGGATGGCAACAACATCACAGCCTCTGCGAGGTAAAACGACATGTAAAAAAATATTTTGGGCAGTGTTTCCTCATGCCTGCTTCATTCTGTCTCTTGTCATCTATGCTTTTCTTGGGGCTCTCATGTTTTCCCACATTGAAGGTACCCGGGAGGTCATGCTGAGTGAAGAATATAAAACATTTCTGCAGAATCTGACCTACCTCGCCAGAAAGTTATCAGGTATGTACTGGAATTTCAAAATGACTTAACTGTACAGGGAGCTGCTTATTCTCTTGCTTTTTGAATGAGGCTTTTTTGCTTTTGAAGACATTCTTCAAAATACTAACAGCTGACCCTGCAAACAGGATTTTCCCTCTGCCTAGCTAACGACTGCTGTTTTCCTTCTTAGCGGTGATTTTTGACTGGAAGCTTCCCCAGTCCCTGCGTTCCTGCCTGGAAAGACTTTTCCTGAGCTGCCTGTGTTCTCCCTTTTGCCCAGGTTACCTCAGGTTCTTAACGATCAGCTGAGATTCCTGTGGTATTTCTTTCAGTCTGCTGGGGGCTGAATCCTCTCTCTCAGGAAGTTTCTCCAGCTCCCTCTTCCCTGCTCTGAGCTTCCCACCAGCCCTCTGGTGACGGGATGCTTAGAGGGGGAGAGGTGCAGTTCTGCACCCCAGACCCAGTGATGCTGATGGAGGGGGTAGAGGAGAAGAGAAGGGCTAGAAATCCTCCTGGATCTGTGATGGGACTTGCACATAGGCTTGGAGTTTCACTCAGGTAGCTCTGCTGGCACAATGATCAATTTGGGGCAATTAAATAATGTAAATAATGTCCTTCCAAGCAAGGCTCAGCCACAAGGAGGAGGAATAAGGGTTGCAGGCTCTGGGATTCACAGCAGGGCACTGGGCAGTGACATCCAAGTGGTTCATATCGGTGCCCTACTGTTGACCCCACATTTCTCAATGTCTTTGGGTCAAGAGAAGATTAATTTCCTGGGAAGTCCAAAATAAAACAGGACATTCAGGCTGGAGGCTGATTATTCAATCTTCTGCTCTGCTTCTTTATATTTATGTTAATTTGTTCCTTGTTTCTTTATTCACCGAAGCCACTGAACCCACCTGATTTTTTCAGAGGTGGGTGTGAGGGCCTTGAAAGGGGAGAGTGAGAAGGTGAATATTTTTATCTTTTAAAAGAATATGAGGAAATCCTCAGCTGGAGTAAATTTCACTGGAGTAACAGGCTGGCTGCTCCCAGAGTGGTGGTCTGCCAACACTCACTGTGCCCTCTGCTGTGACTGTGACAGATAACGTGACAGAAAATGAGAAGATGTTTAAGGACGACATCCGTGACCTCTTCAACAGAGCTGACCCAGTCTGGTTTGTCAATCCAGAAGACAGATGGAATTTCTTTGGGTCTCTCTTTTTTTGCTGCACAGTATTCACAACTGTGGGTAAGTACAGAGGTAAAGTAACACCTTTCAGAATCAATTCCTGTTGCTGTTTTCTCTAATGCATTTCTTCCAGGGATTTAAAACAACCTTAACCAACCAACCAACCAACCAAATGCACCCCTTCTAAACCCAAAGCCCAAATCCCCTTGAATTTTTCTCCTGAGGATTGTTGATGAGTCTGCAAGAAGTTCTGCGAACAAATTGCAGAGACATGGCTGAGTCACAGAAACAAGTGAGAATTTAGTAACTAGTGATGGTACACACTAATTAACTGCATCATTACATATATATTATAATATTTATTCATATATGACGTGCACAGAGCTATTGAACTTAAAAGAAAGCTCCATTTTTCAGTCAAACCTTATACTTCCCACTGTTGTATGTCCTCTTGGGTAATGTTTACTTCTCTGGAAAAGGTAATTCATAATGCCTATATTGTTTTTCAATTGCTTCCCAGTTACTTAAGTCTAATTCAGCTTTGTTAATCTGTGGTTCTGTAATTAACCATGGTGCTCAAATTTCTCTGTGTTAACAGCACATTATAGTGTTTAACTCTGAAATCTTTCATTCTGACTTCATATTTCAAAGGAGGACCTAGATCAAATAGAAACATCTGCTCTGATTTTGGCTCCCTCTGCATTGCTAAATACGACTCGTGCTCATTCCCAAAGCTACTTTTATCTCTTTGTTAATCTTTCTGAAATGCTGGCAAGTACAGACACTGTCTATCCAAATTTGTCAAAATCAAAGCTGGATGGGAAATATTCCCACAGCATTGTACCAAATTGCAAAGACATTTCTCCACTGCAGTAGAATCAAGATCCCAGCACGGGTATGCATCTTACTGTTAAACAAAAACTGAACCTTAAAAAAGAGCTTATCCTACACAAGGAACAGTGTGAGAGCTGATGCACTCGCTCAGAGCTCTTGTGTGCTGTGTCACAGCTCAAACCCCAGACTCTCATCTCTTAGATGACTGTTCAAAGTCAGCTTCTTGCAGTTTGGAAACAGAAATCCGGGTGGTCAGAGACACACTGGAGATGTCACCAAAATCCTCGATCCTGTGGATATTTCCTGGGACAAACACGGCAGCCAGGATCTTTTGAAAAGCATATTGTTGGAAATGTCTTCCCTGGGTATATTTACCCACCTCCATTAGCATGTGAATTGACAAATGTTGCCATACACACTGACCCAACATATTTATTTCTAAACTGCCAGTACTTTTTGCCTTCATAGCACCAAGTATTAATGCATTTTCCTCAGTTTTGTCCTGAGTTTTGGGATCAGTAGAAAGCCTGGAATATTTGCTGCTAATAGATGGAACAGGTGGCTATTTCCCTTGCAGTGGGTTTGTTATTTGCAGTATTAGGAACTGATAAATCACTTCGGGATAGAATCAAATTATCTACCTTGAATTGTCTGGGAGAACTGAGGCGTCTAGTCTGAAGTTTGATGGCCTGAACTGCCATCTCTTCACTGCCTGGGGAGGCTGCCTAGTGGCTAGGAGAGATTTCTGGATAGCTAAATTTAAGCTCAGGATAAGTTTTAAGCCTTGAAACTGCACAAGTTATTTTTACAGGAATCGATTTTGAAAAGAAAAAATAAGGTCACTCAGTGCAATAACTACAATAACCTTCCACAAGTGCTTCAACAGTAAAAATTAACATTCCCAGTTAGCCTGTGGGGAACAGGGTGACCAAGAATAAACAGTATTTCAGTGCCTCACAGCAAAGCAGGGACTGAGCTTGGGTTCAGACCAAAGGCTACGGCAGCTGCAAGGGAAAACATGAATGGATGAAGGAAATGAAGGGAACCACACCTCAGCATACGAGCTGATAATCTTACAGGCTAAGTACTTGGCCTAGAAGGTTATCTAGAAAAGAGCAGTGTTTTTGAAGGGAGAGCAGAAATACTCAATGTCTTCCGAAGGATGAGGAGAAAAATTATTGTTAAAATTTAATACAATTACTATAATACCAATTTTTTCCCCCACTATAATGGAAAAGCACTGACTTCCAATTCGAGTTTCATATCCAATATGTTAGAGGAAGGAAATATAAACACCCAAATTGGATTAAGGGAAAGGGCATATCTTCTGCTGCCATTTTATCTAGCACATCTCTCTCTCTCTTTCCCTTCTCTCCTTCTTGTTCTTGTTCAAGGTTATGGTAACACCTATCCCGTGACACGGATTGGGAAGTATCTCTGCATGTTGTATGCTTTATTTGGGATCCCTCTGATGTTCTTGGTCCTGACAGACATGGGAGACATCCTTGCGACTGTCTTATCCAAGTCTTACAACGAGTTCAGGAAACTACAGTCCAAAATTCTGGCCTCCAAACTCTGTTCTGGATCCACATGTAGCAAAAGGAACGAACTGAAATCCAGGGCACAGTCTAAAATAGTCATCAATGAGCCCCTGACGATCATGGAAGTGCTGAAAAGTCGTTCAGGTATGAAACGGAGGCCGGTCAAATACCGCAATGTGGAACTTTTTGAAATGTTGATTGCCAGGGAGAATGAAAACACACAACTAGCAAGAAATAAAAGCCTAGAGAGATGGAGTTCATGTCCTGAACTGGCCAGGGGAAAGACAGTGTCCAGAGTAATCGAGAATTTCGACAAAATAGGGAAAGAGTTAGAAAAATTAGATGTGCCCATTGTATTAATGGTGCTTGTTATCTTCGTGTACATCTCCTGTGCAGCTGCTATTCTTCCAAACTGGGAAAAAAATATGGATTTTCAGGAAGCCTTTTATTTCTGCTTTATCACTTTGACCACTATTGGATTTGGAGATACAAAACTAGAACATCCCAAGTTTTTTTTGTTTTTTTCCCTCTACATTATAATTGGCATGGAAATTGTCTTCATTGCTTTTAAGCTGGGCCAAGACCGCTTAATTGTTCTGTATAAAAAGGTGATTTCATTTTGTGCAGAGAAAAATATGCCATCAAAGAAGATATATCCAAAATAAGAGCAGTCATTTCTCCTTCACTTGTCAGCATTGGCCACTACAACGAGATGAAATTGTTTCTGTGCATTTCTGCCTTGGGCTGGCAGGTGCCATATTTTAATCTGATTTCCTCTGAGAAATGACTATGAAATGGTTGAATACCTCTGGAGGCACTTGGTGAAGGCATCTCCAGGGACTATTTTCTAAAGGGGTCCTTTCTCCTAAATAATCAAAGATGCTGCATGATGAAGCAGCTGAAGGCTCTCCCTGCCAGCTCTCCCTGACATATTTTGCAAAGCTCTGACTCTCTGCAGCCTTTCTGTCCCCCCTCCCACAGCAAGCCAATTCAGGAATTTTGTTCCCAGTACTTGTCCAAGCAAGGCCCAGCTCTCCTGGCAGGTCCTGTCCTGCCACCTTGTCTGCAGCCAGGGCCAGCTCGGCCGTGGCTGTCTGTCCTGAGCTGTGACACCCCGCTGCTGCCATCTGCTCATCATCAGAGAGAGCTGGGGAGGAGAGCTGTGGACCAGCTGCTGTCTATGGCAAACATCACACCTCGCACAGGCCAGGGAAATGTCCAATGGAAAGGAAGGACACCACATTTTTCCATCTTTGTCACCTGTCCAGAAACCAGTCAGAGAATTGCTCGTCTGTTCAGGGCTGAAACCCCTCCTGTTCCATCGTGATTTATCGTGTCTGTACGCAGCCTGGAGTCAGTGTGTGTCCCACCATGTCCAGCTACTGAGGTGCTCGTGGCAAGTTCTGCTCCTCGGTGGCGTCTGGGGAAGGCACACAGCAAACCTGGGGTGGTTACAGCCCTGGAGTGATGCTCCAGGTCCTGGCTGCTAAAGGAGCATGTGCTGAACACCGACCCCAGAAACCCCTGCTCCTCATCCACATCTCACTCTGCACAGACTGCTCCACTTCTGGCAGCTCCTCGACCCACCTGTAGAAGGAAAAGCCTGCCTGTTCCACTGGGATGTGGGGAGGATCCTGTAGTGATATAATTGTGGAGCACATTAAGATGAGAATATTGTTGTTTCTTCAAGATTTTGCCTATATTATTAATCATTTGAATTGTCAACAATAGCTTTTCATTAAAAACAATAATTTAGGATAAAAATATATATAATTAATATAAAATAAACCACTGACTTTAATTAACCACCTTTTAACTTGTAGATGATATGCATGCCCACTAAATGTGAACATCTCTGGATAATAAAAAAATGCCTGATTATGACAGAATGTACAATATTCTCCATTAGCAAATTTACCAGTTGAAGTTGAGATTATCAGAATATTTACCTGCCATCTTATGTCTGTTGCACTCCATGTATATGGCAATATGTATTCAGTCCTTATTAATAATTAGATGCAATGAAGCATTGATGATATGCAAGACGTATAATGACTGATAGCAAATAGAAAAGTGTTTTATAAGAATAAAATAAAATCTACAAAAGCTGGAAGAAACTTCAGTTAACTCTGTCATGTTTGCTATGATTTTGGCTTTACATAGAAAGTCCCTCCATTCATATTACTACTCTCATGTTGCTTAGTTTTATGTCTTCAGATGAAAATCAGTGTAGAACTTTGGTATCATGTCAAAGTTTTCAGAAATCAATGAAAGGACTTGCATGACATCATGGGCTTTGGATCAGATAACTGCACTTCCTGCCTCTCAAGGTTTTCCTTGTGATATCCTAAAACTGTCAGCATTTTTAATAACTGGTCTTTATGTAATTCCATTTGTTTCTCTCATATCAGCAGGATCTTGTTTATGGAGAGCAGTTAATCCTGAATTTATGGCCTATGGATTTCTCATTGGCACGGTACCTTAATATCTTTCCATTTACTTTACGGATTTAGGGAATTTTGGCTGGTTTTGCAATAAGGATTCTGCACCAAATCATTCTAGTTATGGCCAAGGGATGGCAGTAAACAGCTTGCTTTCCTATAAAACCTGTCAGTTTAGGGCGATAAAAATGTATTTTGTAGAAGGAGAGGGAACAAATCCCATCAGCATTACCCTCTATAAACCAGTAGTGAACCTGACTGTTGGATATTGTGCACAGCTCTGGTCCTCCACCTCCCAAAGCGTATGTAAATTTGGAAAACAGTCTATAGCCCAGGGTAAAGGATGAACAAAGATAGGGAACAACTTCCATACAGGACACGTACAGTAGCTCTCTACTCTGGAAAGAGGTGGGAGACTGATGGAGAGATGTGTAACATCACAAGGGCACAGAGAAGAGAAACAAGGAATGATGGAATGATTTTCAAACATCTCTCATTATGAGATCTTGGGCTGACAGATGAATCCCACATGTGACAGGCTTAAGAAAAGAAACAGAAAGAAGAGAAAATGGTGCTTCACACAACATATAATTAAGCCGTAGATACTCCTTGTCATGGGAGGATGTGGCAATTAAAAATTCCCATTAGATCAATGAGAGATGGGACAAAACCATGAAAGAAAAACTTTAAAAACAATTAAATCCAAAGATAACAATGCTGGCTCAATAATCACTGAGTTCTAAATCAGGAGATGAGGAGAAACCTCTCTACAGACTTTGCTGTCCTTGTTTTCTTCCTTTTCAGCCTGCTATCTCTCAGAGACAGAAAGTATTCTGTCCATCCTGTTCTGGCCTGGTTTCCATGCCTGTAATACATAGAAACATATTGCTACAGAGCTAAAAAAACACTCAGCAAATCTAATGCCTGAATAGAAATTGAGTTTCATAGTTGTGTGCCAGGTAGACAAACCAGTCCAGTCTGATTGTGCAAAACATACCACCAAAAATTGTGATTTAGGCCACACAACACAACCAGCCTGCAGTAAAAGTAATGTGGTCATTTGGCTTTTGTGGTGAACTTAGAGGAGGGTGGAGAGTTGGACACACATTGCATTGTCAGGTATAAAGAGGTATTTATGTCTTCTGTTCAGGTGCACTGAAACAGCGATCCCCCACAAACAGGAATATCTGGCCCTGGTTCTCTCACTCTCAGAGTTGGGAGCCAGTTTCCAGAAGGCAGAGCAGCATGCAGCAGCCTTGGGCTGACAGTGGCAGCAGCAGTTCACACTGCATGGCAGGATCTGAATGTGAATACAGCAAATATAGTCACAGAGTTAATGAAAATGAAACAAAGTAGTGAGTAATGGCTCATTTAGAGCATAAATATTTATGATTTGACTGTTCTTATCATGGACTAAGTTCTGGAATGATTCACAGTCTCTGCCCACAGAAGTTTTTATTCAACAAAATTGACATGGAGATCAGCTTTGTTTGCTTCAAAGCGGTACAAAATATTGCTTTTCATAAATTTTCCCCATCACGATCTGCATGAGATGGTGGATTAGATGTGAAGGGCTTCATTGAAGAACTCTTCTATCAGGAAAGACGTGACTGATGGGGAAAGAGTTGCTTGATGTGTAACCCACAGCGGATATGAGTTATTACAGCCCCAGCTGGAGAGCTTTACAGATCAAATGCACTTGACGCTGAAGGATGCTGGATCAATCACCCTTGATTGGGCCAAGATGGCAGCTGTCACGAGCACTTAGGAGCAGTGAGCAGGGTATTCCTGGTGTGGGAATCACAGGGGAACCATGGAGGAATGAGTGGAAGGAGAGGAAAATAATCTTTGGGCAGGAGGGTTAGAGGGAGAAAATGACAGCAGCGGCGGAGGAAAAAGCCATTTTCTGTGTAGACATAAATATGGTGAAGAGATGCTTGAGACTGAAAATACAACACGGGCTGGTTCCTCTGGCTTGGGAAGGTTTGTGCAGCCAGCCTGGTTGGACAGCCCTTCTTAAACCAGCACAGTGGTTATGGATGATGGGCTCCAGCACAGGTCTCACCACCAGCAGCCACGGGAGGGCAGAAGGTCTGTGCAAGGAATCCTCCTGGGAGATAAAACAGCATCAGAAAAAAGATACAGGGTCTGGACTGGAAAGCCACTAACGAAACCATCAGAAATATTTCTCTTATGCTCTGCTTTGTCATTCAAAGAATGACATTTCGTTCAGAAGCATCTTTTGCACGAGCGGAACGTCTGAGGACTCAGGAAATTCTTAATGGGATGTAGGACTTGTCATCTGTGTGCCAGTAGTTCAGATGTAGTCCAGATTTTAGTGGGCTCAGCGTTAATAACATCTGATAACACTCGGATGGCTTTTATGCTTTTTCAACTTGTTCCAGGTGGAGATGCACCCACATCATAAAAACGCTGCCATATAATGAATGCTAATTGCATGTGTGGTGGCAGGCTCAGCAGAGGCAAAGGCTGAGACTCCAGCTGGGAGCAGTCCCTGCAGTCCTCTTTGCTTCCAGGTTCCCAGCATACCTTGTGATCCTCATTTCCAGACCACAGGGATCATCAAATGGAGCATGTGTGGCTGTTGCATGCGAGTGTTTTGTGAACCCAGAAGGATGGGTCTTGTCATTTAACCTGGCTTTCATAAATGAAACACTTAAAAAAAATTTGTAGTTCTTATGTATAAGTAACAGCAATATTTTATAATAATTTTTATTATTATTATTGCTGTTATTAAGCAACTCTACAGGCTGTATTCAGCATGTTCTGCCAGGACATGATATGTTCTAAGACCAGGTTAATGTATTTAGCTGGGCTATCTTTCCCTTTCTTCCTCACCTTATACACCACTTATAAGGTAGAAAAAATATTTTTCAAGCCATCTGACTCTAGAGCCTGCATTTACACACAGAGCAAGGGAGATCAGGTTGCTCAGGATAAATTTCAATTATCTCTGTTAAAGTACACAGGCACAGATAGCGGCAGAAATAGGAGGAATTTTCTCCATCACTCATAGCAAATCATAGCTATGTGAAGACAGCAGATCTCTCATATATGAAGCCAATATTTTTAGGATAACAGCCTGAGGTCTAAGTGCAAACCTTCATGAGCAATGAAGTCCATGAATGTATGGCTTGTACGTGCCAATAACTGATTGTCTGCACGTGGTTTTCATCAGAGAGTTTTAGGAAGCGCTTGAACAAATGTTAGTTGAATTGTGTGCTCATGAGTTTGCATGTGAATCCGAGCTTTCTTCTTTTTATTTTTTTTCTTTGAGTTAAAAATTTGGTCTCTGAGTAGATAGAATATAGTCCTTTTGAGGTTAGCTCAGGCTTTTTCAAACTGATGAAGCTCTCAGTGTCTGGCTGGAGACAGAATCCTTCCAACACTGGTCTTGTGCATCAAACTTTATGTCTGTGCATTTTCAGGGTGCACCAAAGGCCAGAGGAAATGGAAAGCAATGGGCAAGAAGGGAAGGGAAAGCAAAGCAAGAAGAAAAGAGTAGAAATTTGACAGTGAAAAATGAATTGCTATGTTAAGCATCCACTGATGAGAAATCAGGCTAACGATGCTGTCTAACAACATTGATTCATTACGTTATCCGCTTCCACAAATTCCTGTGTGAACAGGAAAACTGAATGAGAGAACACCACAAAATCAGCATATAAAATTGCCAATGTACTTGATGTGCTGCTGGAAGAGAGCTCCTTGATGTGCTGTGCACTGCAGACTGTCATCGTGCTCTCTGATCTGTGCCCAGTGGGGGAGAGCCACCCTTTTGCTGTCTTTTGTCACACGTGGCAAAAAGATTTGAGAAACAGCACCAGAGCTGGAGGCTGGGGTTCTGACTGTGGGTACAAGACACTCACTTTCTAATAATTTCCCCACTTTATACTTTTCTTGTGGCAAGTAATAGAAGATATTGCTGCTAAAGGAATTTGGGAGTTTGGGGAATTCAGTTATGTATTAAACCTTCTGCTCACCAGCTTGATAATGCACATGGTTTTAGGCTGTTTGTCTCTCACAGAATCATCCAAACTCTCAGGAGAGCACTGACTGCCTAGATTTCACTGATGCTTAATGGATGGTTTTCCAAATACACTCACCAGCCAAAAGTTGTAAGTGTTTTCAAAGCTAATCTGAGTGTACAGTGGGATTTTTGGCTGAACAGCAAAATGTTGGTGGTCAAGAGAGGGCTTCTGTAAAGGCTTTAACACTTCCACCTCTGAACGACTCTGTGAGATGAGCCATTCATGTGGGTAAGAAGGGAAGGACCTGAAAGATAAAGCTCTTTGTGATCCTCCCATGCTGTCACTGTAACTGCAGCTTCTCACACGGAGACGTGTCAGGTCACATTGCTGATGAGAGAGGACTGGCTTTCTCCAAGGCTCATTCCAAGCTTTTCCATGGCTCCCAGGAGAACACCAAACACTGGTATGATCTGCCTCAGACAAAGCAATATGTGGCATTCTTGATAAAAAATGTTTCTCAAACAGTTTAAATAGCCTTATGATAAGACAGCCTGGTACTTCCTGGGAAGAGGAAATAAGAGAGCAAATGGAGGCTCATGAATTTTCCCTGGAGTTTAAGAGCAGGAGATAATTTGCTGTACCAAGAAGTCTGATTTTCTGAATGGGTCTGTAAATAGTGAATGCTTGGACCAACATTTGACAGCCAACAGCATCTCTTTTCTATCTCCCCTGCAAGAAAAGTTAAGCTGCCAAATGGTTTTTACAGCAGTTTTCTCTGCCAAGGAAATGAACACATTTTGTGCTCAATGAGATTAAGGACTGGCATGGGTACATGTGTTTGCCTTCTAAAAAAGCCACTTAGAAATGCTATTCAAGAAGAAGCAGGCTGAATTCTGATCTTCTTGATATCCATGGCAAAGCTCACAGTGCTTTAGAAAAATCAGGTTTGGAGAGAAGTGACAAATAGTGTATGTTTTGCAGTTAATCACTTTGATCCTGGTTTTAGGCCGTTTCATGCCTAAACTGTCCTCGTGTGGGAAGGTTTTTTTTGATACAAAACTGCCTAAGTTACTGATTACATGTTTGGTTGGGTTTTTTTGTTTGTTTTTTTTTTCTCTTGAAAGGGCTAGATATTTTTCCAGGCCAGCAGCACTGACCTGAAATCAGGACATGATTGCAGATTCTGGAGACAAGGAATTTTCTCAATAAATCCAGGTTCTTCTTGGTCAAAGCTAGACAAACATTAAGATATGCCTTATACCTGCATTAGGCAGTCATTTTTTTTTTTTTTTCCTGTGGCTTATTTGCCATTGTCATTGGCTTTGAACAGAACTCCTTGTCTCAGTTCCCATCAATGGTCCAGCAAGTCCCTGGATCCTCAGGCAGAGCCTGACAAGTGTGACATGTTCCCTGGGACACCAAGGCTCACCCTGCCATGGGTCAGAGGCTTCTTCCTTGGAGAAGTGTGGATATATTCCCTCTCTAGGCCTTGTTTTCCATTAAAAGGGAAGCAGCAGCATCAATAATAACAACACTATATACACAGCAACTAAGACAGTCATTAAACTCAGTCTCCAGGTGACTTTAAAATAGATTTTAGGGATGATGTTCCAATAAACACTTTGACTTGAGCTTAATTGAAGTCCAATGTTTTTAGAGTCAGGTAATTTATTTGGGAATGGGAAACCAAACTGTTCTCAGCGTTTCTACTGTTTGGAAAAAGGTGTCATAAAAAACCATTAGGGAGTCTGTTCCTGTAAAATTCTTCAGCCTACCACTTCGCATAGAAGGATTTGAAGTGGCTGACTTTGGCAATTGCTGCTTTGATCTAAAAATCTCACCTGCTTTTTAGTCTGAATGGCATCACCATGGGGCTGTACAACCTTTAGAGCAGCTCAGTTATAAATAAGGAGCCCAAAAGACTTGGTGCGTGGCTCTGATTACACTTTCAGCAGTTTCAGAGGGAAGCAGCTCTGCCGAAGTCAGAAAAAATCATGAAATTATGAACACAGCATGAGATTGGGGTCAGGCTCCTTGAATTCTGTTAATAATTATTATTTCTGGAGCTTATTATTTTTATCATGACGGTTCCTTGGAGCATCTTAGATAAGGACTTTAAATCACCATTTATCTGAGAGTTTCTAGCCGCATGCCTGCTGCAGAGTGCATCTCTCTAACTAAAGCAGCTCTTATCACTTCCTGCCTGTGCTGGCTGAGCAAGAAAGAGAAACTCCTCATGGCACGTGCACAAATATGTGTCACTGGGTGATTGAGTGGATCTGTGAAGCAGCTGTGGTGTGTTTCAGAAAAGAAGAAACGCAGGAGCCTCCTGCAACACCATGAAATTTCATGACACGGGAAGTGTCTGCATTGCCCATCCGTCCTGCTCCAGCTGTGCCACTTCACCCCGCCAGCTGTGGTCCAGCTCGTGGGCACTTGGCCTGGCCAATCAATCAGTGAATGCCCGAGCAATGCATTGGCTTTGGGCGTTAGTATTTATAAATATCTTTACTGATCTCTACATTAATCTCTTGGATCACTCTGAATACTGAGGAAAGCACGAGTTTGTCAGCCTTCAGACATTAATTTAGTTTTCATGATGATGGATAGCTCTCGTTCAAAGTGTTCGAAGCTGCCTGGAAAGCTGGAAGAGTGGTGTAATCCAGCATGGCAAGAATTTGACAAGCACGTATCGAGGAAATCACTTTTCCCCTCTCTAGAGTGGGGAAAGAGAAATGTGATAAACTTGCAAAATTGCAAATCATCGGCACACTTTATGAGACTGGTGTAGAAGGCATGTGTGTCAGAGAAGTACTTACATAGGAGTGTTTATAGTCATATTATTATATTGCCCAGATTCAGTGATTTATAGTAAGACAGGGGTCCACAGGTGTCACTTGTTCACAGACAAGAGTTGCCTCAGAACCAAGCTGGAACAGGTGCAGAGAAGAGATCAGTCAGAAAAGCAACCACACTTCAATGCTTGTTATTGTTGAAAGGGGACTGAGAGACTGATAGACCCTTAAAGGAGATGTTTCAATTCAGAGCCTTCCTGGCTCACTCTCTGAAATATTCGTCAAAATTGTACAGAAAGATGCTTAGCTGGAAGAGAGCTTCATAGCAAGAAGGGCTTGAAACAACATGATTTAATAAAAAAGAAAGAAAATCCAAGCAAATCAGATTATAATGTCTGAGAGAGAGCTGGGCAATGAACAAATGGTCTGACAGGTTACAACTCTCAAACCTGGGAGGGAGATGAACCCCTGGACATAGGATGGCCCTCCCTTCACTTCTGCAGACCTATATGGATCTCTGGAGACAGCAAAGCAAGGTGCATCCTTTCATTCCTTTACCTCTACAGAAAGGTCTCTGTGTCCCTGCAGCCTGGAGAATACAACCCTGCTCCTTCCTGCAGGATTAACATAGGGATAACCTCTCTGGACTATTTGCCTTTTTAAATTAAATTTTTAGTCCCAGAGAACGCAGTGAGTTGAAGGGAAGTTAAATTTGTATTTACAAGTGAAAAGAAATATACATAAAAAATTGTCCACTTGAGCTCACATTCTCTTAAAGTCCCAGAGCCTTTTAAACAGAATAGGCTCCTGTTGCCTCTGCAAGGTGTAGGGCACTCTTCAGGAGGACCCTAAAAACAAACACTTCATGGCAGACAGCAAGTGCTTAAATTCCTAGAAAGGCTTTCCAGGTCACTGTGTACTTCTGTTCAAACATGGCTCAAAGGCTATTCTGAGTGAAGGATGTAATTTACAAAGAATTCTGTCCAGGTGGTTTAGCGGGTCATGTGTTTTGCAGTGGATGTGTTCTACTTCCTGTATACATTATGCTGTCTTGAGGAATGAATCATTTGTATTTGAAGAAGTCTATGGGCATCCATTAAACATAACCTGGAACTTTACAGCCAAGCTCCTCTCTGTTCCTGGAGGCTTTCCATCCTCTGGCACATCCTTGGATCTCCGTGGTGAGAGGACAAGGTGCTGTTTGCCTGGCTCAGGTAAATTCTCAAACTCAGAGTGACTGTCAGCAATTGCAAAACTGTTATTTTCTTCAATGGAAAACCAAAGACCTTTAATGTGACTCTATCCCTGAATAATGCAGCTCATAATGTCATTCCAGTTGTACTTCTGAAGTCTTTGGAGATGCCTTTCTTTCCGTTCTTCACTCAATAAGAGTGATGAGATACTCTCTCTGTAGCTTTGCTTTCACAGCTCTGCTTCTCTCTGGAGGAAAGCAAAACTCTCCTTAAGCAACTGTAAGAGGAAGGATGTGTGATAATGATCACAGTCTGACCTCCGTGATATCGACCCTGGAACTGAGATTGGACAAATGCCTTTTTTTGTATTGCTGTGGAAGAACTTTATTCCTTATTTTATTTCTTAAGGATTCTGTTGGGGTTTTTTTTGTTGTTGTTTGTTTGTTTGTTTTTGTTTTGTTTTGTTTTGTTTTGTTTTTTTCACTTTGAATGGTGGTAACGATAAATAAAAATTCCTGTGGGCGGGGGGGAAAGAACTGATTAGTAGAAAGTTCTCACTTTATTCCTGGAGGTAAGTTTGCTTTTTGCATTTCTTGTGTTCCCTCAGAGTCACCTGAAATTACAAATGCCTCGTCTGTATTTTTATTATTCAGGCTCGTCGGGGATGCGTGCTGGGAATAGAGAATCCCTTTGGCTCGGTTAGCTGGAGCCACTAGATGGTGCAAGCAGACCTCGTTCCTCCGGGAGGCCCGGTGCCGCCAGATGGCACGGCTGAGATGGAGTCAAACCTTCCCGTTCGTTCGTTAGCCTTCGTCTGCCTTGCTAGCCGGAGAATGCCCTGGAAAATTCTATGTGACATTGGGAACAAGTTTTTTACACGGGAACAGTGGGATTGTTAGTTGGGGACTTTGAAAAGAGGGGCGTATGAATGGAGTTTTGGAAGGAAAGAATAACGAAACAAACAGAATAGTCCATCTGTCCTTGGTTTTAAAGCAAAAAAGGGCCACAAAGATAATTTGATGTGATGTCCTACATTTATCTGCATAGAGAGAGCATAGATTTTAAGATGCTCCTCGATCAGCTCTTATTTTTACGTTCCTTTTTAGACAAAAACAATATATAGGAAGTATTGAAAAATCACAAATTTCTTTATCATGGCCATATGAATGGGCAACCTGAGGCACAGCAGACTTGGAGCCTTACAGCAGCTCAGGATGACTCCACAGTGGTGCTGCTCCCCCTGCCTCTCTCCAATTCCTCTCCTGTTCCTCAGGAGGTGAAAAAGAGTTTCCTGCAGTGGGACCTGGAGATCACTGCCCAAAGCAGGAACACAGGAGGTGGCAAAGTGTCAGTTCCTAAGCCAGGCTCACCCAAACCCGTGTGGGAGGCAGCCAGCGAAAACTGAGGCCTTTGCAACCCTTGTTCATGTGCAAGGAGGGCCAAGAAGGGTAAAACCACTGCCCACACTGCTCTACGTGTCAGCAGGAGAAGCACTGGCTGCTGGCAAGAGAAACTGATCTAGAACAGGACATTTTGTGCTCTGTTTTTTATTTTGCATCAGCTTGGAAAAATGACCTAAAGCAAATTACAGCCTCCTTTGGCTTTATTTGCCCTCATCTATTGAAGGCTGGTAATAATACCTTTGAGGACTGTGGCAAAGCCTAATATGCTGTTTGCTCACCATAGGATAAAAGACTTAATTAATACCAGAGGAGGAGCTAGATTCTAATTCTTTGTTCCCATAATTGATCTCTACAGGCCTTTCTAGCATTAGAAAAATGAACATCTCAGACAGAAAGGCTTATTTTCAAGTTTATTGTCTTGTGCTGACAAAATCACTGGACACACACAAAAAATTTTAAAAAGTCAAACCAAACCACCATACATCACACTGCAATTAAAATAATGGTCAAAACAAACCCTAACATAGCCAGAACAATGCTGACTTCAGGGTGTGTTGGAAGACAGGGGGGTTCTTGGAAGTCATTTCACCAAGCACGCTCCATGTACAACTGGTGGTGTGAGATGGGTAATCCCTTCAGGAAATCAATGGGGAGGTGTTTGTTACTATTGCAGGGTTAGGAACAGAGAAAGAAAATGGATCTGGTTGAAGGATACACTGAAGGCACAAGTTTTCTCTTCAGGCAGGTCAGTTCCTCCTCCATTTCCCACCATGTCCATGGAAACAACTGGCACGGAGGATGTTTTTACAACCACTCTGAAAAGCTGGTGTCACCCCTGTGCAGTGCCTGGAGTTGGACTTGATGATCCTTGTGAGTCCTTTCCAACCAAGGATATCCTAATCTATGAATACTAAATGCCACAATGCACCCTGGATGTGGAATTTATGTCTCCACTCAGATTTCCCACCGAAAAAACATCCCTGAGATATCCCCCTCAAGGCACACAGTGCCTTTTCTCCTGCTTTGGAGCCCTGGTCTTTGCTGGAAGCCTCCAAACATCATTTTTGCTTCCTGGGTTATCTCTGAAGCAAACTCTGCCATTTCCATCCCACTGCAAGCAGTGATTTTTCCTATTCTGCAGCCAGTCAATATTTGAATTGGCAGGAAGGTGGGGTGTTTCAAAGGACAGATAATCTTTTATTTGTTCTCTTCCATCCTTGCTTGTACTCGGCCCAGACTTCTGCTTAAATGTCTCCAGTTTCTCTTATTACTGTTATTTTTTGTGGAATTTGAGTTCCAATGGTAGAGGCCACGGGACTTGAATCATTCCAGCCTGTAGTCCTGGTGGCATGGCTGATTACGACTGCGCGAGGCAGATCCGATGTAAACACACAAAATGTCATTTCCTGCACCGCAGCCCCATCCCAGAATAACCCCGACCCCTCTAAATGCTGCTCCGGATGCTGAACTTTCCCTGCCCTGAGTGCAGGAGGAAATAAAATGCACAGGGGGAGAGAACGGCTGCCAGCAATGGCCATCGGTACATCGGGGATCACCGATGAAACTGGGAAGGAGAAGCAGATGTTAACCAGCGGTGACAAGCTCCTAAGCGTCATTCCCGGGCCGTGGAGGAGACCGTGTGACCCTGGGGTACCTTGCTGAGAGGAGGAGGTGGAAGGGGTGCAGATCCCTGCTGGTGACCCCGTGCTGTCCCCGCAGCCCCCCAGCGCTGCCCCGTGCCGGGGTTTCTCCGTGCTCGCTTTCGGAGGAGAGCGCAGGGCAGCGGCTGAGCGTGCGGAGCGAACACAGCAGCCGCCGTGCCCTGTCCCCGTCCTCCCCGCCTGCCCTTTTCCTGCTCCCCCCGCCTCCTCCAGGGCAATTCTCACATCAATTCGGGCAGAAATTACTGCTGCAGCACGGATTTATAGTGAGGGCTTCTGAGAGGGGCCAGGGCAGCATCAGCAGCGAGCCCCTTGCGCGGCTCTGCGGATCCAGGGCTGCACAGAGGGGTGAACACGGACCCGAATCCATCTTCCTGGCTCAGATTTATCACTCTGGGCTCCGTCAATGTCCTCATTCACGTTTGTGCAAGCCGTGGCTGCGACTCTGTGACTTGGGGCTGCAACAGCCCCTGCTTTCCCAGGCAGTGGTTATTGTCAGATAAGAGCAAGACAAAACAGAAGGGCTGCTCTCACACGGAGGGAGGGGGGGACTGTACATGTACAGAAAATGAGCCCAAGCATTCGTTTCACTATCTGCCCAATGAATTTTTCTTCTCTCATTAGAAAGGACTGGCTGAAAAGCACTAACAAAAGGCTCAAGGGTTATATTGGAGCAAGCAAATTATTTTGGTGAGTATTGATTAACGTTTATCAATTAATTTCCTTGGGACAAACAAATTTTAAAAAAGCAAGATCTGTTTCATAAAGTTACCTTTTGAACACCTATCACAAAAGTAATGTGCTTTAAATAAGATCATATATCCATAGGCAATTCTTGTCAAGGCTTACAGGACCCAGAAAGGAAATGTTAACATTTAAAAGACATCTTTGTTGCTCTCTATACATTTCACACCCTGCTCTCTTTCTGACTCTGCAAGTTGTGTATATAAAACTGACAAATAGAAACAGAAGCATGTTATCTGTGCAATCAAATAGGACTAAACCACACACAAAAGAGTTTCTAATATTATCAGCCTGTTACACTGAATGGATTATTGTCTCACAAAGAAATTCAGCTGGATTACAACATTTGATAAACACCAAGAAGGAGTGTTCTGCTTGTGCAATATCCACAAGGAGAAGTTCCAGCTACAGGATATTGTTCTGCTTCTGTAAACATTTCAGACGCAGCACTGCTGAATGGTTGATGGAAATGCTGTTTGGAATTAGGTGGTCATGCTCAGGCTGCAATGGAACAAACTGCTCAGCTCAGTGCTGTCTGATAGAGGGGTATTGCAAATACCAACAATAAACCCCTACTGATGTGTTATTTCCAGAATGGAGGGAGTCTGCAGTCCCAGCCCAGGGCTGGAAGTTCTGCACTGCATAACTAAATAATGTAAAGGCGATGCCTGCCCTGAGTAACATCTGAGTGCTCCGAACAGAAGAGGGAGAGCTGCTTGCAGGAGCACACGGGGGAGGTGGCACTGCCTAATGGCCAAGCAGGCTGCAATTTCTATGTGCCCCCTGCACCGAGATTTTTGTGCTCATCACGGGCTGAGGGAGGACGACAGAGTTTCTTTAATTCTTCTCTGGAGAATGATTTTGGTGTCAGGAACAGCAGAAGAGGAAGGACAATATATTAATTAAAAACCTAAGGGAGTCTGAGCATGAGCAGGGGCGTATCCTGGAGCTGGCACAGAGGTGCCCGAGGGCACACCTCCAGCCAGGCTCTGTGTCCCTCGCAGCAGCCTGCTCACTCTGCTGTTCGTGGACACAGCCCCTGCACTTGCCAGCAGGTGCACTAAATGCAATTAGTTGCTATGGCTATTGATCCTGCCTTTAGAGTCTAACTTTGAAGTTAGTTTGGGTTATCTGAAAAACAAAGATGTAGCATGATGCTTTGCCTTTACTAGGATTGCAGATTATTTCTTTTATCCTCAAATTTTCCTGCTATTGCTTTGCTTTCTCTCTTTTATCTATTCTTGCGAAGAGACAGTCTATGCAAATATTGTGGTTGAAAAATAGAGGCAGCCTATTGAAAGCTCCTTTCATGTAGATGCAGGCTCTAGCAGAGCTAAACCAAAGGTAATTTTTTAGAAAAGAAGTGGGAGTACCTGATTATTTTTTGAGAAAGAGAAATCATATGGAAAGAAAAACATAGTATTTAATTGCACGTGAAATTCTAGAGATGTTCAAGATACAATTGGGTTCAAACTGAGACTTGGAACAGCCCAGAATTCAGACGTCCAGCTCATAACAAAAACAACAGCTATTTAGAAATATCTAGACTTGAATTTTGAATTTCCAGAACTCCTGAAGATTACAGGAGCTTGATTCTCAGATTCTTGGTTTGGGTTGCCTCTATCTTAAAGGGATCTGCTACTATATACTTACATGACAATCGAAGAAAAAACAGGAAAAAGGCTTTACATTTTAAAAATCATTATTTAATTTAGGAAATTCGGAATATTTATTTCAGAAAATTAATCAATTACAGGTATACAACGTTGAAAAACTGTGCTCTGTTAATATTTTGGTGCTTCATATTTCTAATCAGAAGCTTTTCCTTATGGTGATTGTTCACAGTGCACAATTTCAAAAACATACTTCATTTCCCCTGAAAAAAAGGATTTTTAATCAGAAATCAGGAAAAGTTATTGGGAAACACATTATTACACAGAAGCCAACTGGCACCTTCATCACTTCTTCACCTTCTTTACTGTAGGCGATCTAGACAGTTAATTATAATTACAATTATGGTTATGGATATAATTTGCAGCTTTCAGTGGATATATCTTACCTGGATTCCTCATGGAAAATGCACAGAAAGAGAAGGAAAAATCAATGAAGATATGCTCTCCTGTTAAAATCCAGAGCCTTTTTCCCATGTCAAGGCTTTAAATAATGAACTAAATCAGAGAAGATATTCATCTTTAGTACAAGTCAGTGCGATACACAGTCCATTTCCCTTTCAATCCCAAATACGTGGTCAAAATGAGATTTATGCTTTAAATCTGCATATAATTCTTGTGTGAAGCATCTGTAGTGCCTGGATTTCATCCCACTAACTGCAGACATTTCTGAAAACGCAAAACCCGCTTTCTTTATGTAAGAATTTCCTTTAATACAAACCAAAAAATTGTAGCCTGTAAACCTGGGACTGTTTATTATTCATAAAGCTATTCTTGTCCATAACTTCCTATATATGATGGGACTCCATAGAAATTAAAAATCAAGAAACTGTGCAAATATTCACCAGCACAGAGTCATAAAACACAGTAAAGGACCTGAAAGTTGAAGGGAAGAGGCTATGAACACAGTTCTCCCTTAATTTAGCTGTATGAAGCAAACAAACCTTTGGAAAAGGAAAATGAGGAAATCAGATAATGAATAACAAAAAGGCTTATCAGAACTTAGACGTGCGTCCCTCAAATATAATTACCCTTAACAGGATTTCATCAAATGTCACTGAAGAGCTGGGAACTCATAATGATGAAACGCTTTTCGCCCCACAGTGACGAGGTCTCGTCGGGCTTTATAAATGTTGACAGTGACTGACTCTTCCTGCAGGGAAAATCTGGTGGCTGGAAAATGAGGCTGTTTAATCTAATGGAGAGCCCAGGCAGCATCACACGGCGGGTGGAGGTCGAGCCCCTCAGCCCCCTGGCCCCACTCAGCCCTGGTGCCCGTGTCCCAGCACCTGCAGGACCATCACCTCCACTCACATCTCACGTGTAGGATGCTAAACATTCGTCAGATCTGAATATCAAACGGTGGAACTCCCCTCTCTGGAAATGTTTAAACTTCACAGGGATTAGCTAACCTGCCCTGGATCAAGACACCAGTTGTGGTGAGCTGCCGCGGAAAGTAGAGGAACTACAAGGATTTATGACTGTGGAAAAGCTGTCCCCAAATATTTCATGTATGATTGGCTTTTTTCACACAGGAAAACAGAAGGAAAAATGGCATAAAACTATATAGGTTAAAGAAAGTTATATAAAGCCAGGATTGTATGACAAAGAAGATATTCCATGTCACAGAATCCCGATTTTACATAAGTTCTCTTTCCTTATCAGAAAGGCAAAAATGGTATATAGTGAATATTTAATACCTTTGATGTCATGCATAGAGGAATCACTTCACTCCCTTTGCAGAAGTACTCTCCTGCTCACAGGCTGGTCCCTGGATAAAGATGGATGTACCGAAGGTTTTTAAATGCAGTGTTCAGCAAATCACATTTTTCCATTTCATGGCTTCTGTGGTCTTATCTGTTGTGTTGCATTCGGCTATATTAAAGAAAAAATACCACTTGTTGCCAAAGTAAGCCTTTTTAATGCTTTCAGGGAGAGCTCTGGCTCCAGCTTAGTTTTTACAGATCATGGCTTCTCAGTTTGAACAAACGCATCTTTTGATTCATCGCTGACTCCGTTATTTGTAGTTAACTTTTCAAAGGCCTGAATCGCCCCTTCCTTGGATCCTGAGAGGAAGATTGGTGCTGATCAGTGGCTCTCAGTGACTGAGTGGAGTCTCACCTGAGAGCTGCTCCAAACCCCCATCTCCAGGAGGGCCCTAGCTGATCTCTTTTCTCACCTGTGTGAAGGCTGATGGCATTTTGCTCGTTCACACCTACACACCTTCCTTTCCACCTGCCAGACACAACCAGTCGAGATTCCTTGCCATTGTATCTGTTAATTCCTGGTTTTTTAATCATCTGACACCAGGCCAGCTTCGCTCCTCTGTCGCGTTACTTGGATACAATGGCAAAAATAAAGGCATCTGAGAAAGTACAGGTGTAAAGAGGTATTTATTGGACTGCTTTCCCCTGGAAGATCCATGGAAATCCTCCAGCCCATGTACCATGGAGGGCTCATTTTAGGATTCCTGTAGCCCAGAAAAGCTGTCACTGTCAGCAGGCCTAACACACCAGGAATGTTTTGAGCCTTAAAACTGGAATCTCACATGAAATTGTGCAGCAAGTTCACCAGAACTGTCTTCACTGCTTGGAGCCTGCTGGCTCATATGTGCTTCCCCTTTTCTGAATGCATTAACACAGCTTCATAGAATCAGAGTTTATTAATGCTTTTGCTCTTTGTGTTGCCTTGGAAAATGTCCATAAAGACGTCAGGAAATGCTCAGTCAGATATGCTGCAGTATAAATGGGCAGTTGCAGTGCATGCCCTATACATAGTTTTTTTAGGTAGGGTTGAAAACAAAACTGCAGAGCTCAGATTATACGTATATTGTGTCCATATATACAGACAAATACATGTGTTTATATATCAATGTGACATTACATGTCCATGGTCATGGACCCCTTCACATAATACACAAAATTATCTATCCCATTAAGACTACACAAGACTCACAAAAGCTCGAGATGCTGACAGAAAACAGGAGGGAGCACAGCCTAACCTTTATTTTTCACTTAACGTAGCACAGGCCAAACATCACATGTATGGGTAAGCCCTACTGCAGCTAATAGAAATATAACCATTAACAACATCAATTTATTCTCCTTTCATTTCAGGGCTCTACAAAGCAAAATAAAATATGAAATAAGGCAGGCTTTATGCTAAGGCAAATGGAATTTTGAATTTGAATGCATTGATCAGGAAAGAACAATTTGCCCCATGTTTTGGGGTCATTACTGTGGGAGATAGTGCGGTGCAGTCCAGCTGAGTCTAAGTTTAGCAGTGATATTTCTCATAGAGCATGAAGCTAATTAGTCCCTCTGAAATTCCTTCTCAATCCCTTGTGGATTTCTTTCTGAAAAACCTCAGAAAGTCAATACAGAAGTTCCTCGTAATGCTGTGCATCTCTTGTTAACTCTTTATTTTTCAGTGTAGGACCAGGACAAGTGTGGCAGTGTTGAAGATTGTTCACAGTTGTTACTCTTGTAAATACACACTTTTCTGTTGATTTTCCTATTGCTAAAGCCAATGGTGAAGAAAACAGGGTGTGTAAGAATCCCAGGATTTGCACCTTCAGGCCCAGGCTGCAGGCACCACAAGCACATGAACACTGGTGATAAATACACCGTGGATTTCAGTGGATCCTCAGGGAAACCAACAGCTCTACTCGCAAAAAAGCAAATGGTTGTACACCAGAGTCCTGCTCTCTGCTCTTTCCTTCACTTATGATTCTTCTCCTCCACTGTTCGCCTTCTATCCTGCCCTGCTTCCCATGTCCATCATTTACTTCTGCCACCTCAAAGGCTTTTGGAGAACAAACACTATGAAGAAATTTCTGCCAAGGGCAGCCCAGACCAGGACTTACTCCCCTGTTATAAGCTCGGTCCCTCACAATGATTTCCTTAGCACTGACATGTTTTCCCTTCAGTTGAGCAGCTGTAAAAAATTACAGGCTCTGAAATCTCTGTGTATTGTTCCCTCTGCGAGTGGCAGGGATCTGTTGGAGCCAAGTTCCCTTCCATATGTGTAAAATGTTCTCCCCAGGAATACTCCTGCTAACTCTGCTCTAACCAGCCACTGCCAGATTATTTCTAGGCATTAAAAAGATTTTCTTCAACCAAACACATTTAGGATTTTCTAATAGCAGTTTAAACCTAATCTGAGAATGTCTGGAAGTGGAAAATGACTTCTACATGCTGAGGATAGTGTTCCATTACCAGTAATTTATTGTCTTTAAGAGCATCACTGGAACATTTATTGACACAACAAAACACAGACATTTCTGGTTTATTGTAAAATCTCATTGTGCTCAGCCATTTGTGACTAAGCACAGCAGTGCAATTTATACTCCCAGGCAGGGCTTCCTATTTTTCCAAGTGTGTTTAGACTCATATGAAGATTGTATGGTCCAAGGGAAAAAAAATCTCCTGTTGAAAACCAGTGTAAAACCACAAGCAGTATTGGTGGAAGAAAATCAATTAAGATCTTTAAAAAGGAATTTGGCTGAAGAAATTTACTGCAGCATTTCCAGTTATGAATGCTGGTGTCTAAGAGATTATGACTGGTTTGTTGAAGCAAAGGGTTTCAGTCATTTTAGATAATAAGTCGTGTCTTTCTGTGTTAAGAATTCAACAAGCTCATGTAAGATACAGACTTAATTTTTGTCTCTTCATTGACTCTAGAACAGATATTTCAGAGAAATATAATTTCAAACTAAAAGTTACACGAAAGAGAACACCAGAAAGCATTTTTAAAAAATACTTAAATATTAGTAATTATTGTAAGACTTTTAGATCCAGCCCTGACATCTTGAAGTCAGGGATTATACATGTGAGTAACTGTTAGGACTGTCAGAGTATCAGAGTAGAAATCTTCCTTGAATTTCATCCTTTAGCAGTGGGTGAGGGAGCAAGCCCATGGATGGTTCTGTGTGTCTAAGGAGATCCTGAGTGAGTCACACATGGCTGAGAGGTTCAGCTCATGCACCCTCCATTTCACTGATGTTCCACTGCATTATTCAGAACAATCTCAGAACTGAATTTTGCAAGGATTCAGAGCTGTTCAATGCCAATTTTTAACCTTCAGAAATTTCAGAGGCTCTTGTGCATTGTTATTTTGAATACACTTATTTCTTGGTACATCTCACCAATCAACTTGACCTCTATCACCTTCCAAAAGAAAAACCCATCGACTTCTTAGGTTTGTCTGGGATTGCTCCTACTTGCAGATGTAGGTGGCAGAAACCTCTTCCTCTGCCTTCCCATCTTTCCTGTAAGACCAGGATATTTCATGTAAGGCCTTGTCCTGTAAAACTAATGTGATTTCCTCCAGACCAGGCAGTTAACATTTCTCATTTCTCATTGAACTCATTTCTCATTGCACTTATATCTAACACATTGCATAAAGGTCTGAAGAGATTTCATTTACGCCAGCAATATAAATAAGGCCGTACAAAAGCTTTTTGTCCCCCAGTGGATCTAGTATCTTTGTTCCTGCATTACAGTTGTTTGTTTTCTTGCAAGCTCTGAATGTTTCTTTGTGCTCTTATCCCATAATTATTTCATTAGGGCCCATGAGGCTGCTGCATCAGCACATCCCATTCAGCCCAGGTGTTGCTAAAATGATAATCTATGGGAAGCAATCACAGCATTCAGCAGCCTGCAGGTCACACCTGCTCGGGGTGGTCGGCTTGTTTTTCATTATGAATTTTCCACAGGGTTTATTCCAGGATAATACATTTAGATGTAGGTCTGGCAGGCAATTCAAGGATTTTAGAGTGGATTCACTTTCCATGACGGATGGGATTTGCAGCTAAATGTTAATTAAGTAAGGCAACTTTTTGGAGCCACTTTCACTGATGATTGTGTATTTGAGGGACTCTACTGTGACATCATAATCCTTTGACATGGCAAATGAACCTTATTTTATTTTATTGACACTTAACTTGTCCTTTAAAAAGACAAAGTTACCGCTTGTTTTAACATTCTTAAAGCCAACTGCACTAAAACTGTGTTAAACAAGGAACGACTCCACGAGGATTCCCAGGGTGAGCGTGTTGTGCACCATTACCTGAGTAACAGATCTTAGACACACACATCCATTTATGTACATGTCTGTAAATACGAGCTCATACCGCCTTCTTATTGCTGAATATTTTTCTTGATACAAGGAGTTCACAGTTTGTGCCTGGAGAGGACTGTGTTTTCTTGCAGAGCCATCTAGAAGACTCCAGTTTCAATAGACACGTAAGCAGTCAATATAAACACAATTCACACGCAATGACTGAATTCCTCTGAGCTCCAGGGATAGGGAGGATCTTTTTGTCAGATGCTTTTTAGTTTCAGACAGATTTCTGAAGAAAATAATTAGGTTTGTAAATCTGAGACCAGCATGTCTTCCCATTGATCAAGGAGCTAAGAGTGGCCTCAGGGCTGCGTTCACTCCCGAAGGAATACCAGCTTGGAAAGAACAGATACAACAAGGTGTTATTTAGCCTAGTTATTTTCCAGCTTTTAATGTGCTTGGCAGAGCCTCTTTTCTTGTCAGATGAAACGTGTCAGAGCCAGATCTCTCCATCACTAACCTGTGGTCAGTAATACCAGAGTATTCGGACAAAGCCTGCCATGGAAATGCTAAAAACAGCTTCCCTGGCCATCTTGCAGTGTGATGGCTCTCCTGGACAGCTCATGAGGAGAAAGACATTAAATCCTCAGCCCCAGGCAGCTCTTGGTAATGTTTGCTCCCAGGAATGAAAAACATTCTGGGTGCAAAAAGCCAGCAGAGAAATGATGATGTTCTGGGGCGTGGGATGGAAGGGCTCTGGTTCTTGGGGTTAAATTTTCAAGCAAGTCCAAAAGGTGAGGATATACCTGGCACACCGGGAAACCGTTGCCACTGATGAAGCATTGATGGCATTTATTCTGCCATTACTTTAGCTCCCATATATGTATGTAGCCAAATATTTTGCCATCTATACCTAAACACACTTTTCATGCTGTAACATGTTTAAGTATCCCAGATGACGTGTTTTCTTCAGGGATTTAGACAGGGAGCAGGGTTAAGTGGTGTTTTTCTACTCAAGCAGTTCCCCAAGTCCAGAACTGTCAAATGTGTTTTTCTAATGTGAATAGCAAAACAGTTTAAAAAATGAATTATAGAGGAGAGATGTTTTACTGTAGAATACAATTTCCTAGTTTCAAAACATTGAAATTTTCAAACCGTCATTGAAACCTTCACAATATCGTATTTTTTGATTTGTTTTCAGTGTGAATTGTGCAGAGCAAACCTGAAGGAACAGCATCTCAGATTACTACTACTAATTTGGGTCGAGAGTACGTGTGAACAATATTTTAGAATAAGTGCCCTAACATGAAAAAATTTGCTTTTTGACAGGTTAAATTATTTAGTGCATATAGATAGCCCATGCCATTATGCATAGAGGCTCAGGATTTTTTCCATGACACGTATATACATGTATAGTCTTCCATAAGCATCATAACAAAACATCACCTATTTATGTTCATATCTCAATCTCATATCTCAATTTCCTCTTCTACCATGGAAGGAGTACATCTGTAAGAACCTCCTGTATTGTTTCCTGGTGAATGGGGAAGTGTCTGCCCTGTATTTTGCCATTAAAATGAACATTGTTGTTTCTATGCAAAGGGGAGCAAGCGATATTTCACTCCTTTTTAGCAGAGACACAAAAACTGTGCCATCTCTCTTCTTCCTCTCCCACACCCCCTTCCTCCACCCTGAGCCTTTCCAGCTTTAAAAATTACCCCCTCAGAACATGTCAGACCTGGCTATCACACACACAGTTGTTCAGCCAAATAAATGTTTAGCATTATAGGAGAATTGGTCGGTGATTCTCTTAAAAGCAAAATTTCTGCTTTTTTTCTCTCATCTCTGAACGTTACATGCCATAGTGAGTAGTTGTATACATAGAAATACACATTAACACGTACACTTCCCATAGGTTATAATTTCTGCAGATTAAAATACAACGCACACCCTCTGTGCCTGGAGAAGAGGAGATGCATTATTCAGTGGAACTCACTACCACACAGTCTCACTGCAGAGTAATTAGCAGCATGACTGTTGGGCACAGAGGGGGGAAAAAAGTCTGGAAAGAGCTGCAAAGGATGAAAAAGCTGACTAAGTGTATTACTTGCTATTAGTAAAACATAAGCTGCCAGGTATGCTGTCCAACTTAAATTGTAAGAATTATTTATAGCAGGACTTTTCCCCAGTAGCAATAACTGCAAATGATTAATTCATGCAGAAAGCTAAGTTAATTATGAAGTATTGCAAATTAAAACTCCAAGCACTAAAAATAAATGTAAATCTTAAAAAGAGACAGCTTTAAAAGGGATTACTTTTCCCAAAGAAGCCAGCAAGGTAGTGTGTTTCTCAGGCTGAATTGTGAGAACCAGGAGTGTTTTTTTCTAAATTTCAACATTTAAGGAAGCTGTAGGCAAATGAGCAAAATTCCACTTCTCCCTGGTTCTTGCAATGGAATCACAGAATGCTTTAGGTTGGAAGGAGTCTTCAAGATTTTCTAATTCCAACCCCCTGCCATGGGCAGAGACACCTTCCACTATCCCAGGTTGCTCCAAGCCCTGTCCAACCTGGCCTTGAATACTCTCAGGGATGGGAAGTATTTATAAGTAAGTCCTCAAAATTTGTATTTCTAAATAAACATACGCTGTTGGGACTAATTTCAGAGCTTATTTATTTTTAAATTTTCTTATTAGAAGTTTATTTCATATTAATTTCTTATTAAAATTAATAAAGTGATCGCATGATTAAAAATGGGTCTAATAAGCATGTGTATAGTTAAAGAAGTCAAAGCAAATGAAAAGTAGAGACAAATGAAAAGAGATGGAGCTGATCAGAATTTTTCAAAGCATGAAAACATTTTTGAGCATTTTTGCTCCACTGTTCTGTTGAAAGCTAGAATGACAACTGGGGAAAAAACCTCCATGGCTTTTCTTCACTCTTTTTTGACCAATCTTGCTTAAAAATTACAGAATAGTAAAAACTTAAAATCATCAACAGCTGATTTGGCTGTGGTCCTATCCCTTTTCTGCTTGTTCTTCAGTAGACACAAAGATGACTGATGAAAGACAAATGGATATTAGTGAAGGAATCATTCACTATTTGCCTGAATGCAGTTCACGCCTGCAGAGCAGCAAACCTGACAGGCTCTGCCCTGCTCCCTTCCTGGGGGTGACCACAATTTCATCAGCTGGATTGGTGAAGCAGAAGTGTCCATGCACCAACAGGCATCTTCACATGCAAATGGGTGTTTTTGAGTGCTCTTCTGTCCTCCCATGCTAACAGCACAGGCATGATTTCGCATTTATATTTTAGCATAATTTATCAAACAATCAATTAGCTGAAGGCAAGAGAAACCGGGACAGTAGGAAAGGGGAGTGATGTGAAACTCCAGCTAGGTGGCCAGATATTGTCAGTGTGCTGTAGCACCACAGCAAGAGAGGGATGAGGAGGAGAAGTATGCCAGATAAAGGAATGAGAGGAGGCAGGAGGAGGGGAAAGTTCCCCCTGTCATGTCATTAATGCCAAGAGATAGAAACAAATTGCTTATACAGTCGTGTCCCTCTTCAGGAATGGTTTGAAAAACATCCTACTTCTCTCCACACCTGCTTTTTGACAGGTGACAAAACAACAGCATTGCCGTCGATTAACTCGCCTGTGAACTATTGGGAATACAAAATACCCAGGCCCACGTTTTCCTGCTAAAATATTGCTATTGACATTCCACTGACGTGCATCCCATATTAATGCTGCTTCTGCTGCTGACCAGAGCTGGTGATCCCCTCCTCCTACCGCAAGCCATGCAAGTTGTCAACTAAATAATGTCATTTTTTGACTAAGTGCCTTCAGTATCTGACACTCGAAAGATGAAACATTTCTCCTCAGTTCAGTCCAGTCAATTGTATTTTTCTGTTTTCTCTGAATACAGAAGTCCTGTTTTGGAAATTCAACTTCAAACGTGAATGTGTCCAACTCCTGAAGCTGCTGGTTAAAAAAGTTTAAAAGACCCAAACCAATTACAAGCCATCATTCAAGAATCAATAACCTGTTAATAGCCTTGGGTGATACTTGTCATGTGCAGGAATAATAGGTTCTATGTAGAAATAATACATGGTGGACATGTCAAATAAAATCAAAGCTACCTGCATGCAAACAAAAGAGAGCTGAGCTGTCAGCAGATCCTCTCCCACTTTTCATTCTTTTCAGAAAAATCTGTCTACAGCAAATAACCCACTGTCCTGAAAATTTACTCCCATTCCCAAAACCTCACCCGGAGATGGATTAAGACCGAAGAGAGCAATTTAGACCATAAACAATTATCTGCTACGATAACTCACATTGGCAAAATTCCAGTGTAAATGTCTTTTGTTCTCAGTCTGTGTGTTCACAGCATGAAATGGCTGCTGCCACAGAGGCACCAGCAGAAGTTTGAGCACCTTTCCTAAGAAACCTGCATCAGCAGTGAACTCACATCACACCGAAGATGGAAACCACTAAACTGATTAAAATGCACAGCAGGCAGTGTAGCTACGCAAATAAATGACCTGCGTAGTGATGATGTCATTACCTCCAGCATGACATTTGGATCTGGGGCTACTGAACTCCTGAAGAGATTTCCCTCCCATTCAGTGGGTTTTTCCAAAAGTGAAGCTCTGTGAAGCAAAGAACAGTTCACAAAGCTCAGTATTTGGTGACTAAAAGAAAGAAGTGTGTTATGTGATATGAAAGACAAGAGTTTTTACAAAAGTGGAAACCTTTGTTAGAATGTGTTTCTTGGCCAGTTCAGCGTGGTTGATCTCTTTTTTAACATAAATTGAGAAGAAGTGATAAGGTTGAGTCAAACACTTGGAATGCTATGAAGAGAAGACAAAAAGAAAAACTGAAGGGAGACCTCGTGGTCTTCAACAACGTGATGAGGGGAAGCTGAGGGGCAAATACTGATCTCCTCCCTCTCATCAGCAGTCACAGGACTCAAGGAAAGGCATGAAGCTGAGTTGGGGGAGGTTTAGGTTGGATATCAGGAGGAAGTATTTTGCTCTGGTGGTCGGGCACTGGAACAGGCTCCCCAGGGCAGTGGTCACAGCACCGAGACTGCCTGAGCTCAAGGAGAGTTTGGACAATGCTCTCGGGCACACGGTGGGATTCCTGGGGTGTCCTGCACAGGGCTGGGAGCTGGACTGGATGATCCTGGTGGGTCCCTTCCGATATTCCATGATCCCGTGAAATTCCTAATTTTAGGCAGGTGCTCCGTGTGGCCGGCTGTGTGCGCTCCGGTGTCTGAGCAGCGACTTTTCCCCGCCCTGACCCGCCCCTGTTTCGGCACATCCCGCTGGGCACACAGAGGTTCGGTGGGCACACAGAGGTTCTGGGACATCCCACTGGGCACACAGAGGTTCTGACACATCTCGGTGGGCACACAGAGGTTCGGTGGGCACACAGAGGTTCTATGGGCACACAGAGGTTCTGGCACACCTCGCTTGGCACACAGAGGTTCTGGCACACCTCTCTGGG
>VZTG01001439.1:188723-271230 GCA_013397845.1 Melanocharis versteri
CCTCTCCTCTCCTCTCCTCTCCTCCTCCTCCTGCCGCTCCTCCTCCTCCCGTGCCGCCTGGCAGCGAGCGGCCGGGGACGCGCCGGGAGCGCAGCGCGGAGCGGGGCTGCAGGAGCGCGGCTGCCGCCCGTGTCCCCGCCCGTGTCCCCGCCGGTCCCCGCCGGTCCCCGCGGCCCCGCCGGCCTCCGTGTGTCCGCAGCCGGGCCGGAGCATGGCTTGGGCCGAGCTGGGGCTGCTCCGCTGGCTGCGGGAGAGCCGCCAGTCCCGCAAACTCATCCTGCTCATCGTCTTCATCGCGCTGCTGCTGGACAACATGCTGCTCACCGTGGTCGGTAGGTGGAACGGGCTTGGGCTTATTTCCCTCCCCCGGCTTGTGCCAGGAGTCGTCTCCGGCGGCAGATGTGCTCCCTGAATGCCTGATTAATGCTCTCAAACCCAACACTTTCGAACACTGATTTGTTTGTTTTATTTTTTAAACCGTGGATTATGTTCCAGGCATTGCCAACGCGCCGCCGTGGACATCAAAGTCTCGCTTTATTTCCATGTTAATTGCAAGATGAGGAATGGTATAAAAAGGTCTTAATAACTCTTTTTTTCTCTTTTTCTTTTTTTTTTTCCTTTTTTTCTTTTCTTTTTCCTGTTAGACGCCACTAATACTTCACAGAACGACAGATAACAGTATTTTCAGCTCATCATCTTTTTTTCTCCTGTGGTCATGCAACTGAAACAACAGGCTAGATAACATTGGAGATGCCTGTTTCCTTGTGATAGCTCCTCTCTCTCCCACATCGGTCTTAAAATGATAGGTTAATAAGAAAACTATCTTAGTCACTTTTAAGAAAAGCACTCCCATGAGTTACTTCAATAAAATAATCCAAGTTTTGATCAAGGTCTAAAATCCAACTTTTAATGACTTCAGTGGCACAGTGTTGAGACTCAGGAATCTACTCAAATGAAACAACTGAATGTTTTTCACTGGTAGGCTTAGAACGCCTCACAGTCAAATGTTTACATGAATTGAAAGATAATGGTTCAGAGAAACCAGCGGCTCATGGATGTGCACACAAACACACACGAATGCACATGGTTCTCCTGGAAGTGACTCGGTCTGTGCAGAGCCAGCTCTCAGGTGAAGCTGCAGACTCAGCTTCTGAATCAGACTCCTGAATTTCTTCAGGGGGCTTCAGCTTAAAAGTTGATGCCACAAGGTAGACCTTAGCTAAAAAAATACCTAATTTTTGCAAGTTGATTTTGGATTTTTTTTACGTTAATATACTTCCTTATAAAATTATTAATATTTAATCTCTTGTTTAGTAATATGTATGCTAGAAGCCTTAGAAATTATTATAGTTTGCAGACCTGAGAGGCTGGGGTTTTTCAGGACAAAATGCAAGATGGGAGAGGGTGATTCTGTCACTCGTATTAAAATGAATGAACCTGACATCTGTTTTTACAAACTCTGAAATCTTAATGTCTGAGATACGTGTTAATGCAATTAAATTGTAGCTAAGGTCCTAAAGCATGTAAAGATGGTTCCTTCTGGATGATCTTTTCAATGTAAATTAAAAAAAAAAACCCAAGATATGCAAATATCAACACATTAGTTCTGATTCCTTGGTATAGGTGTGTTACCTTTTTTCCTTCTTATGGCTACTAATTATCAATGTTTTTGTGATTTATTTTAGAAGTGTGTTTTATGGTATTTTTTATATTTTGGTTTAATAATCATTCCAATGCTCTTCTCATTATTAATACCTTCACAGCTTATAAAAGGATTTGAGCAGCCACGTGCAACGAAGAGGCTTCAGACATGGGTTTTGATACTTCTAATATTTTGCTTAATGATGTTTGTATGGAAAACTTTATGGAAATCTTATGGGAAAAATTAATATAAATGAACTTTTTGTTTTAAACTGCACTTCTGAGTTTTGGGTGTGTTTTTTCCCATGAGCGAACTTCTCTTTCAGTTCTGTGTTTCTGAATGTGCTCTGTAGGAAAGCCTTGAATTTCCTGATCAATGGCAAAGCAAGCAAGAAAACTTGGTGATTCCATTTACAAATGCCCTGATAGTAAGATGCCAATGTATTCTATTTGTTTTTCCAGTGCCAATAATTCCCAGTTACCTTTACAGCATCGAACACGAGAAAAATGCCACAGAAATCCAGACTACTAAGCCTAACCTACCCTCAGCAACGATGGACAATTTTCAGAGCATCTTTTCCTACTACGACAATTCGACGATGGTGACTGGAAACGGATCTGACAGGACGCCACCTGGAGAGCTGCTTCAGACCCAGACAGAACAAATGGTTGTCAGCGTGACTCCTTCCCCCTCTGACTGCCCCAAGGATGACAAGGGGCTGCTGAATGAAAATGTCCGAGTCGGCCTCTTGTTTGCTTCAAAAGCAACAGTGCAGCTGATGACCAACCCCTTCATAGGGCCTCTGACAAACAGGTACGTGATTGCTGCTGCACCATCACTGAGGATTTCACGCTGATGTTTTAGCCCAGACTGGTATTTCAAAAAAATTATTCTTAATTCTCTTTTTGGCCCTGTCTTACTGCCTTCTCGCTTTTTCTGGAGGAATATTTTGGTGAAATACATTCGGTGAACACTTCTAAACAGTCACATCCTTTCCAAAAGAGCTGCACATCAGCCATCAGTATCACACACTTTTCCTCCAGCTCCTGAGACCCCGGGTATTTTAGAAACCTTTGCTGAAATGGTGTTGAAATATCTCCCATATAGTTACAGTAGGCCAAAAGACACTGCAGTGTAGTATTTGCAAAGATTGTGAATTGTCAGTATTCCTGTGACACCCACATTAGGCAAGGATGATACTGAAGCTGTAGGCAGGGTTCAGATCCCTTCCCTGCTCTCACTGAGATGAGCAGCTCTTGGTAAAATTTGGTGTGCGACGGTTTGGAGTTGTCTGAGGTGAGAATCAGTGGGAAATTTGTGTGGATTTCAGTGAAAAGTGAACAAATGTCCAACTTTGCTGATGCCATGCTCATCACCAAGTTCAGTGGGTCCCACATTTCCATGAGTACATGACTCAGCCCAGCCTTCTAATTGCTGCCTCTAAATTCTTGCAAATATATGATGTCCTGAACCAAATATGTTTAAATGGGGCTTTACAGAAAATTTATTTGAGCCAGGATCAAGCTTGTAAACATCGATAGCAATGACTTAAAGCCCCTCTCCAAATCCAAGTACTGATGATGTTTACATCAAGATTAAAAAGTATATATAATATCATTTAAATTTTTGATGTTAATAATTAATTTGATTTCATTGTTAGCATCTTGTGTAACTGCTCCCCACAGAAGCAGCTTCAGTCCTCCCAAACAGACTATGAGATCAATCTCTGCAGGAAATAAATTGTATTTAGTCGTGTCACTGATCTGCATATTTCTAATGTAAGCAGTTTCCGTAGAGAAGAATTATTCCTTTCAGAAAATAATATGCAGCAGAAATTTGTACTTGTAGAACACTTTTGTTTAAGCAGTCAATGTCCATCATAGGTGACAATATTTAAACAACCGACACACTCCAGTGCTAGATATTTCAGATTTTGAAGCCAAAACTACTTTGCTTAGGTTTTACAGTATACATATATGTATTTATATATAGTCTGAGTGTTTCATTTCAATCTAATAAAGAGCATCCAGCTGAGGGCTAAGCAGCATTTGGACTCACAGTGTTATGTATTCAAAACCTGTGTTTGATCTGTGGAACTGATCGAAACACAAAAGCTTTAAATGAGAGAGACAGTTTCATTTCTCTCTCATTTCCCCTTATCTCCAATACATATCACCTACACAGAGATAAGTATGCCACCACAAAATTAGTTTTGCACAAATATTGCTGCCAGCTGAGAAGGGTTTTTCTTACCTGTATTGTTTAGTGAGGATGTCATAGCTTGCCTGCAGGTAAAGTAACATAACATCAAATAATATTTTTATAATAGTTCTTTAGGTGTGCGTTTAAGTTTTCCTAAGTGCCTGAATTATTGCCCTATTGATATTTGCTGTTTTTCTGTTAGCATCACTGTTTCCAGAGCCTGCCAAAGCAGGAGAAAGGCGTGTGGTCACACCTCTCCCCTGGAGCCAGCTCCTGGGATGCACAGGATGCATCCCTGGGTTTGGCAATGAGGCAGGAGGTGTTCTTGTAGCATCTCCCTTTCCTCTTAGGCAGCACACCAATGTGAACGTTAGTGCTGGGAGCTGAGCTTTCCTCCTGGAAAGGTCCTACAGGTTTTTGCCTGGGGCAGGGTGTGTGACTGCAGTCACAGGGGCAGGTTTGCTCAGATGCCCAATGAGTGTGAGAAGGAAAACCAAGGAGCACGTCATCCTGTTGTCCCACATGACAAACTCTTCCCTCGTCCAGCAGAAGTGAGTGCCTTAATGGCAAAGTGCCCCTAAATTAGATTTAGGGTTCACTGGTTTTCTTTCATGCATTATTTGTGTGTTGGTAGCGGTATCTGCCTTTCTTCTGAGAAATGTTTAGTGGGAAATATCAGTTAACACATTTATCAATTAACCGTAGAAGTTACTGGATATCCTACCCCTTTTAAACTGACAATTTCTAATAACAATGTATTTGATCAGCTAAAATTTGTGATAGTATACATCAAACAGAAAATATCTGAGTTACCATTAGAAAGACTCTTCCTTACGACTGATAAGCTGTTTGGTTACTGTTAAGCTTTTTGCCTTTATTACTTCTACAAAATTCCAGCAAAATATCAAAGCTTAAGGAGAAATGGTTGCTTGTTTCAAGATCAGCATGCACAGTTAGTTAAGATGCCCAGTAAGTTTCTTTTTCAAATAAATAGCACACTGTGTACAGTGATTTTTATTTTTCAATCAAATATAGCTCTTCAAGAGTGGTTTAGAATTTTAGTCAAGTGCTGGTTTTCACCAGGCATTGGCTTTGAGTGCTTGAGTTTGTACAGCCAGCAATGAGATGTTCTACTCATATGAGTTTGTGCAAATAATCACTATTTTTTAGGTTTTCTGAAAGTTTTGGGGGCTGTTTTTACCTTCTTTGATAATTAGTGAAGGTGTAGATTTCCAAAAACAAATTTCAAAATCTGTTTCATTCAAGGAGTATGTTCTGCAAAAAACGTTTCTTATTTAAAGCCCAGCTCTTTTCATGGAACACCAGACACACCTGGCTCAGAGAATGAGTTTGCAATTCCTGAAACAATGCGAGTTCCCTCTGCCCTAACAAAGTCCTAGCAGAGCAAACACCGGTGATGGCTTTGCCATGGGAAGCAAACAACACACTTCCCACCGTGGCACAGTTTCAGGGCAGAGCTGATAAGGTTTTGTGGGTCAGAAGCACATTCTGTTTTTCCCAGTAGTAAAATTGGTAAGAAAGTATACACAAAGCACAGCATCTGACACAGGGCTCTTTGTGAGGAGGATGCACTGGCAGGGGGAAACTGAGGGCTCTGCCTAAAGCTGTCCAGTGAAGAGAGTGTGCAGAAGGCTGCCCTTTATAACTGGCTGGTTTGTCCACCTGCACTGGAATGGGTGCCCAGAGCAGCTGTGGCTGCCCCATCCCTGGAAGTGCTCAAGGTTGGACGGGGCTCTGAGCAACCTGGTCCAGTGGAAGGTGTCCCTGCCCATGGCAGGGCGTTGGAAGGAGATGGGGTCTAAGTTCCCTTCCAACCCAAACCATTCTGTGATTCTCTGGTTGACTCCATTGCTTTTTTCACGCTCTCACCAAGCTCTGTGCACCAGGCTGGGAGCCCAGCTGTGCCAACCCCTCAACCACCAGAGCCAATCAATGCCTCTGCCATGTGTGTCCCCTTCTTTTTTTCATCAGTCTGAAAAAATATGTAGTTTTAACCTTGTGCTTATTCATATCAGCCTCAAAAACCATTAAAAAATCATTAGATATTTTCATCATCCTCATTTTCACACCATCCTGGCTACAGCTTTGAACTCCTTTGCATGAGAGAGAGAGCAGCTAGAACCACAATGTGTTCGTGCCCAAGACACACACAAAGAAGAAAGCAGAGGAATAAATAACATTTGTAACTACCTATTTACAGTTCAGTTCCTATGTCAGCTTTCCTTTCAGGTGTTGGCAGGAGGTTGAAGTGACCTGTTCTGCAGGTCACTCTGTCCCTCTGCCTTCCCTGTGCTCCAGCATGGTGGTGGGGAGTGCCCTGTCCCTACTGACCCTACAGGTTCTTTAGCTTCACACAGATTAAATGGTTCATTGGTTCATAACCTCAAGGAACATATTCCTCTTGCCATAAATCCTCCCCCAGTCTTCACTGCCAGTGAGGAAGAGAGCCAGAGTGCCAGCCAGGACAGAGCAGGCCATGGGTGCTCACAGGTACCGTGGAGCTGTGTAACAGCGAGCTTGGAATCAGTGGATTTGCAGCACTGTAACTGATAGTTAGGCTCTAATAATCCACAGCTACTCACCCAGTCAATGTAGCCTTTATTGTACTGTTGCACAGAACCAACAATCTGTTGTCTTATTCTGGGGTAATCTTGTTAATGGGTATAAATAATTTCCTGAGACTCCTACAGTCTGGGACCATCGTGGCTGAAGTGGAGTTCATTTGGGCGTTCTCCATCAGTGGCAGCCTTTCCTTTCCCTCCTTCAAGCAGTGACTCAGACTTTTTCAGAGGTCAGAAGTACTTGTAATAAGCACTTTTAGCTGCAAGTAGCCTTGGTGAGACATGATGGACTCTGCTTCAGAATTGCTTGGAGGGTTTTGAAAGAAGTGCCCAAGAAAATTATATGCTTGCCCATAGTAACAAGAAAAAAATAAGAGAGAAGACAGGCTTTAATATTCTTTGGTGTTGCATACCTGCAGAGGAACAAAAGGCAGAGGTAACTGAGATGGAGGGTGCTATGTCATGGCTGAGGAAAAACTGCATATTCACTGTTTTTACACGGCAAGAACATGAATGGGCCAGGACCAAGGGACAGAATCACCAAATTGGCTGCTACAGGTGGTGCCTCTCCTTTTTGTGATTATTTATGTTGTACTGTGCACTTGTTCAGCAAAACCTCCCAGTCTGGAGCTCTCTAACATCTGTAGAACAGACCAGGGAATGCTGCTGCAGATTAGACATTTGCGGTAGCACAACTGCCAACTAATTAGTGCTGCTATTTCAGGAGGAGCAGGGTTTGCTAAGAGGCAGGGTTTGTTAAGGTTGCCCAGGAAAGGACAATCTGCATGTCTAAGTAAATGTCAGCTGGACGTGGGCAAGACTGTCCCCTGAGAAAGCCCAACCACGGCTTCCAGAGGTTCAGCAATGCCACACAGGGGCAGCACTCCAGAACTGTGCATCTCCACATGGTGGGGGATGCTCTGGGCAATATCTTTATATCAGTATTAAAAGGACTTGTTTAACTTCCACCCTCTGCTCTGTGTCACTTCCCACCTTGCTGTGGCCCTGTTTGTCCAAAGAAAAGGAAGAACAACATCTGTGACTACAAAAAGTAATAACAATGTTTGAACAGTATTTCACTGAGCATTAGAAGTGACTTCCAAATGCTTGTTTTTTTCCTGCCTTCAACCACTAGAAAGTTCCAATAAGAAGCCTATTAGAAGACGTGAAATCTCCTTCATTTATTATGATAGCACTGCTCTGTGTTTAACTCGTGAATGTTTATGGAAGATCTCACAGCTCACGCCTCTGATGTAATGATGGAAACACGAACGTGGGAGCCAACTTGGATGGCATTTCTCTTCATGCAAATAACTGAATATTATTTCAGTGTACTTGCAGCAGAAGCAAACTGCTATCTCATAGGCCCTGTGTCAAGTCTATGAATTGCCTGATTTCTGTACTGAAAGCAGAGTTCTCCCTCACAGTGTCCATCCTAGATGTCTCTGGGATGGCCTTGACAGACACAACCCTACTTCACTTTGCAGTGGGCAAAGGCATAAGGACATTTGCCTTCTCCTTTCATACCCCAGAAAAAGCTGATAGTGCCCACCACCAGCTGTATCCATACATGCAGGGTTTATTTTTTTTATGTCTGTACTCCTGTCAGTGCTTTGTTAAATTGAAAAACTCTAAACCAAAGCAATTATGGTCAAACTCTCTGTGGCCTGTGTACTACCTGGGGCCACTGGGAGGGGAAGCGCTCTCTCCAGCTCTGAGCAGGTAAGAAGTTGGCAAGAGGTAAATTTTATTTCCTCGTGTACATAGAAACACCAGTGGAGACCAGCATCCCATTGTGTAATACCGATCACACACACAGCAAGAGAAAGGCTGGCTGAGAAAAATCATTCATTTCAAAGAAAGCAGACAAAAAAAAGTATTTCTCTCTTACATGCCAAGTGTCCAGGTGCAGAGAGATTAAAGTTATTATCCTAAGGCCACAGAGGAAGTTTGTGATAGGGATTTAATTTGCTTTGGAGACACCAGTCCAGGTGAGTAGCACACGAGTATCCAGTCTCTGCTGCATATTTACAACACCCACTTACAAATTTCAACCAAGAGAATCTGTGCCCTATGTTTTTGTCATATTTTAATGCAGTGATGATTTAAGGCAAAATACCATGTGAAAGCTCAATTTATTTCATTCACAAGAATGAGACAAACAATGAACATTGAGCTCTGGACTTCAAAGAGTTTTCCATTATCGAAGGTCCTTGATTGCATAAAAATACTGATACAAAAACAAAGCTCAGAATAATTATTTTGGTTTGCCTATGTCATGACTACTGTTATTAAAAGGGCCGTTACAGACCCTTCCATTATTAGATTGACCTGCTTTAGCCAATACTGCCCATTTAAATGCACAACACTGTCAAATCATTGGAAACTGACATCCTTTGAAAGTACTCCTCTGAAAATGATCATCCATTGTTGAAGAATTTGGCCATTAAATAATGTCCTGGAAAGTACATTTGAGATGCACAATCTTACAAAAAATGAAGTTGTGAACAAAGTGTGCTCGATAGAATATCAAATCTGTCTTCAGAGCTACCTAGGTTTTGACACTAGGGTAGATTTTTAATGGTGTGAAAAATAATATATTGTGATTTTTTTGGTTGAATTTTCAGTTTTAGCTGCTCAAAAAATGTATTTGCTTCCCAGCCAGGAAATTCTTTATTTCCTGGAAACTTGAAAATACTTGTAGCAACCAGGCATTTCTACAGGCTGTTTAGAGTCCTAATGAAGAAATGGGCTGATGAAGAAAGCTTTGATCAGCTCCATTTCTACTCCTAAACCCATGGAAAGCAAAAATATTATTCTCAGGCTCTTTGGGACTCTTCCAGTGCTCCTGAGGCAAAACTCCCAGAAAAGCTGATGACAAATTTTTCCAGTAAAAAAGCCATTGGCTTGCCCATGTCTCATTATAATCATTGTCTCATGAGGATGGAAACAGATGAGCATTGAAACACGACTGGGATATTTCAAAGTTCAGCACACTCAGGCAAATCTTCCCTTGGCATATCTTTGGCAACCTCGTGGAGGCCCAGAGGGGTTTTATAGGGGACAATTAAGGCAGAATGAGAACAGGGCAATCAGGGCAAACATGAGAAGGATTTCTTCCAGGGATTTCAGATACAAAGTCTGCTGTGTCAGATGAAAAGAAATTTGTAATGTGGACAAATACGGACATGTGGTCCACAACAAATAGTTCAAAGCCTACCAAGAAATTGCAGGTTGGGTTTGTGTGGTGTGTGTAAGACTAACTCAAAACCTCAGTGGGACAACCTCAGAAATGTGAATGTTCGTTTTGTTTTCCAGGATAGGCTACCAGATCCCACTGTTTGCTGGCTTCTGCATCATGTTTGTTTCAACAATCAGTAAGTGTCCGCGTCTCATTTTGTCTGGCCCAGGCACTACTTTTAGATAAATGGTCCATAATAATTATCGCTAGGAATTCTTCTTGTTGATATATGGGGACTGATTTCCAAGGAAAATTCAAGGGACTCTGCTCCATGTTGATGGTGCTACTGAGGAGATTGAACAAGTGCTCCCTTGGGAACGTGCTCTAAGGAATCACAACCCTCCCTCCCACCTCAGCGGGTCTCTTCCTTAGCTGCTTTCAGGTTTTTGTGATCTGGAGCCATGCTCAGACAGCTTTTAATAGACAGCCACGGGAGAGCTGTCTTGCAAGGCCCTGAACAAGTAGATACCACGGGGTTTTATCAGAAAGATCGTGAGGCTGCAGTGGCTCATGAGTAGGGTATGAGTCAACAGGATCACAGCGTTGCTAACATCGCTGTGGGATGTGCAAACAGCAGCACAGCCTGCAAGTCAGCTGAGATAATTTGTCTGCTCTAATGGCATTGATAAGGCTTCAGCTGCTGGTTTATGTTTGGTTTTGGCCTGACATTTAAAGCTGTGGCCCAGACAGAAAGAGTACAGAGAACATCAAGGAGGATCGGTGAAAGAACTGTTTTTGCCTCAGAAGGCAGATGGAAGATGTATTAGAGCCTATGACAAAAAAAGGAAGGAGACAGTTTTCCATGTCCACTGTACATAGAAGAAAGAATAATGACAGATTTCCCAGAGGAGATGTGGCTGTTCCATCCCTGGAAGTGTTCAAGGCCAGGTTGGATGGGGCTTGGAGCAACCTGGGATAGTGGAAGGTGTCCCTGGCCATGGCAGGGGTTGTTTGAGCCAGGTGATCTTTAAGTTTTCTTCCAACCCAAAACATTTTATGATTCTATGTTCTTAAAGCTGTATCATCAAGGGGGATGAAATGCTAGAGAAAATGACCTGGTCTTAGAGCCACTGACAACTCTCTGCTTTTTAGGAACATGTTAGATAAATTCTGGTTGGGATATAGGTAAGAGTAGTGAGCCTAATTCATGGCAGAGAACTGCTGATCTGCTGAAATCCTTTTTTCCTTTATTTTTCTTGATTTTTATGTTTCCACACAGTAGGGATTTTTGTAAAATGTGGTGAAAAGCCCCAAGAGGCCCAATCCCACAGGGCAGGTGGGAGGGGTGCACGTGGATCCTGTGTTTAGTTGGTGCATGACACCTTCCTCCAGCTCTAACCTGTCCACCAAAATTCCTTAGGTGGCCAACAGATGGGAGCTGAAAAAAAGCCTTAAAATCTCACTGTAGGTTTAATGACACTGACCATGGCATGGGCCCTACAAGCAGAGATGTGGTCGAGTTTCTGGGACACTCCTCTTTTCCAGTGTTGTGGATGGGGAATTTAGCCAGGCTGAGTGCAGCAAGCAGCCCACAAGGCAGGGAGTGGCCGAGGGGGAAGCCTGGGGTTAAATCTCGTGGGCAAAGAAAGAGTGGCACGTCCTCTGGTGCAGTTACTCTGCTTTTGGGAGGAGCAGGAACGTGCTGCAGGTTTGGAATGGGCGGATCTGGCGTCCCTGCACCTTCTGCCAGCTGTGCTCCTCACATCTGGCATGGGGCCGGCAGCACCAGGGGAAAACCTCTCTCCACCCACTCATTACTGGGGGAAACGTCGGTGAGTTTGTTTTACATCCTGCCTTCCCCAAATGCCTGGAGCTCCAGACTGGGCAGCCTTAAATGAAGCAGCGTGGAGAGGTGAGGTTGGGAAGAAAAGTCTTATTACTCCTCCTGTGTGCAGCTGAACCAGAGCAGATGTAATCAAATCCTAAGAAATTAGTTAAAACTGCTTGGGCTCTTGCACTCTCCGTTACCTGGAGGCTTAGACACCTGTGAGCAATTCAGCACTGACACATCTAAATGCAATTAGAGAAAATAATGCAGTTAGCATTGAAAGTGGCACAAGTCACTGTAAACACTTGACTAAATTGTAGGAAGTTTTTGTGATAGTTGTGAGAAGTCTAACTTTTTAACCTAGTTAGAGTTAACCTAATTTAAAAATTTACCTCTGTTTTTTTCTGTAGTGTTTGCCTTCTCTGGAAGCTATGCACTACTATTTATTGCCAGGTCCCTTCAAGGAGTGGGTTCCTCCTGTTCTTCGGTGGCAGGTAAGAGAAGACATGGTAAAGGAAAATGCAGATCACTGTCAGTCATGTTTTGAATTAAATTTTGCCAGCACATTCAATAATTAATACAAAAATATTCAATTGAATCACTTTCGTGTTTGGATTTTTTTTTCTTTTTCTGTCTCTTTCATATAAAGTAGCTCAAAAGCAAATGTCTTTTAAGACTTCCTTGGTATTTGGGTTGCAGTAAGGTAGAGCAGTAAATGAACTGCACTCTCCCTGGGATTTCTGCACCTGTGTCTTCAACATTTTAAATTCATTTTTAGCCATTTTAAAGGTCACTGGGAACTTATGCTGGTACTTATTACAGTTAGAACAGCAGCTCTCTCTGTTACGGAAATTTCTGTTATAAAATGTTGTTTTCAAGGGCTTACCATGCTGGCTGCCACTTTGGGCTCAGTGTATCTGTACCACATTTCCAATAAAAGTGTCTCATTTTTAAATGAGTATGTAAAATGGAGCATGGGTTTTCAGCCCAAATTATTTGAGCATTCTTGAGGTTGAGGCTGGAGAAAATATGTTTTGTTCACGCTGAATATTTCAATCTTGGAAAACTTTCCTGCAGTGGTGGGAACTGACATCAGTTAAGGCTGCAAGTCAGGCTTTCCCAAGGGAAGACATGCCAGAATCAAAATTATTGTTCAGCTTTAACACAGTCCTTGTGCAAGGGTGCACTTTGAGGTACGGGCTCTCAGATGAGCACAAGACTTTATATTTTTCTCTGCCAACGTACCAAAAAGAGCAGAAAAGGCCAAGGGGCCATCTAGTCCACCCCTTCCTGAAGGCAGGATCAACTTAATATCTGTCATTCCTCATGCACACTTGACAGGCCTGACCTCAGCAGCCTCCAGAACTGCCCTCAGCATCCAGCTCTGTGCTGAAGCACCTTTACGGTCAGGAAGGATTTTTTCCTGATGTCTCATCCAAAGGCTCCTTACTGCCATGTGAACTTATTTCTGCTTCCCATCCTTCAGAGAACAGGAAGAACAGTTTCCTTTCTTTATCTTCCTGGCTCTCTTTCATATTGTGAGACCGTTATCTCCTCTCACGTCAGTTTTCTCCTCTCTGGTTTTAAATTGGAAGTCGTGCAGCTGTCCCTCACAGATATTATGCTAAGCCCTTTCTCACCCTCGTTGCCATTCTCTGCATGGTCTCCAGTGCAAAACTTTGTGTTATCTTCTTTGCATTGCCCCCTCCTTCTTTTTTTCCAGAATATTTCCCCAAATCTCACATTCATTGTGAATTCTAATGTAGTTCTCTAACAGCTCTCCAGCTGTTCATGCAAACAATTTGATGTCATCCACTCTTTTCGATAAACATGGTAATCCACACAGGACCTCTGCTCTCTGGATGCACATGATGGATGGTATTTACTTAATGATCAACCATGCAATGTATTGTTTTCCTTTCCTGTGTAGCTGTGGACCTTATTTACTGAGTCCTACATAAGTCTTGATTTGAAAACAGAATTATTAATTTCTGTAAGGACTCTTCTGCAGCATTTACGTCTGCAGTGTCTGAGTGCTCCACAAAAAGACAAGCAAATTAGGCTTCGTGTTTCCTTTTGTGAAATGAAGGTTCATAATCAAGTGCAGAAATAAGGCATGTTAAGATAAAGGTCACAAGAATCCTTTAATTTTGGATGCTGGACTTGAAATACTCATTTACAAAGTAATCAGCTCTGCATAATACCTCATGCCCAGAACACTGTCCACAATTGGAGCTAAGTGGTCACCAGACCTTTGTGCACTCAGAATATAGATAAATGATAGTGAATACTCATCAAAAGCTTTGTTTCTGCTCATTGGAAAGCATCATCTAAAAGCTGTATGACAAAGAGATGAATAAAGAATCTATCAAATAAGGGCATCACTAAATTACCTGACTAATACTGCACAATAGAACATGGTCTTGGAGACCAGGGATGTTGCCAAAACTGTTTTTGCTTGAAAATTAATTCTGTGGGGAGGGACTATATATTTATATATGTACAAATACTTGTTCATTTCTGTATAACATTTAGCAGGTGTGGCAAATGATGACTGTAAACTGCAGCACACAGGTGCCTAATTCTGTGCTCTGCTTTTTTCTTTTCTTTTCCTCCTTTTTTTTTTTTTCTTAATTGTAGGGATGGGTTTGCTTGCCACTGTTTATACGGATGACGAAGAGAGAGGCAACGCAATGGGAATTGCACTTGGAGGCCTGGCTATGGGAGTGTTAGGTCAGTGAGTTGGAGGCTCTGCTGGCAAGAGAAACCATCCCCCAGCCATGTTCTTGGGGGCTCTGGAAGAAGCAGAAGGGTCTCACTGGGTGTAATGGTATTGTGCAGTCTCCAGACTGGATTCATGGTGCATGTGAAGAACAGCTTTTCCCACAGCAGCACATTCCCTATGTGGATACACGTGTCAAGCAGTAATCTCTGGGATGTGTGGGTTTTGTTTGCACTGCAGAGTGTTTTGGGGAATGAAGGATATGGTTATTGCCATGATCAGTAATCTTTGTGGGGGTTTTTAAACTGGATTTTTGGTCACTGTGTGCCAGTAGCAGGATGCCCAAACACTTGCAGGGGGTTTGTTCAGAGTCAGAGTCTTCACAACTGTGCCCTTTCCTTTCCCTGGCAGTGGGCCCCCCTTTTGGGAGTGTCATGTATGAGTTTGTGGGGAAGAGTTCTCCTTTCCTGGTGCTGGCAGCGCTGGCTCTGTTCGATGGAGGTCAGTAGACACTCTGAGTCAGTATCACCCTGAAGCACGTCCCTTTCCCCCTTCCTGGAGGAGTGTTACAGCACTGATTTCTTTTCACAGCTGTTCAGTTACTCGTTCTGCAGCCCTCCAGAACACAGGCAGAAGTGAGTATTAAGGTAAAACACTGCAGGAATGGGTGTCACTTTGCCTTTCCTAATCCCAAGCTTTTGTTTTGCAGAGTCAGAAGGGGACACCTTTACTGACGCTTTTGAAGGACCCCTATATCATTATTGCAGCAGGTACCAGACCTTTTTTCTTCTTTAAACCAGCCATTGGTGTAATTCCTGGCTTCCTGGCATGTCTTGGGCTGAGCTGCTTTAACAGCGCTGTCATTTGCTGGTTTACTTTTCATGAAGTTCGAAGAATATGTTGGTGATACAGGATGAATATACCAGTAGCAGCACAACAGGCAGAAAGCTTGAAATAAATGTGTCTTTGCCACTGAGAGGCCACTAATGACTTGCAGGTGCCTGCTGAGGCAGTGAGATGTGGCCAGGAAACTGCCTATGAGGCAAGTGGCTTGGGCCAAGGCTTTCAGGGAGAGGGACTGCCAGCACATCACAGGCAGGCACAGGGAATAACACTGGGCTTTGTTTCTGTCTGAAGAGGGAGTGAGTTTGCTCTCTTGAGCGTGGGTTGTGTTTCAGAAAAGGTCTGGGGTGAATGGTGAATGGTGTTTGGTATTATATGTATCGTTTTTCTAAAGAGCCTTCTGTCTCAAGAGAAGTTTGCCTTTTTGCACTGCACATGGTTGAATGTTTATTCTGAAGTCTGTAATTAAGCTTGTCCTTTTCTAATATTGATAAAATACCTGGACACAGATAGTTATTCTCACAGCTTTGTTTCTTTGTCCTAACTTGCTTGTCCAACAGAGCAATTCTTCCAGGCATTTCTTGAAGTTCTCTGGTTCTTGCTGACTTTAGGGAATTATCATAACCTTAACTCTGTGACTTGGTCGAGCTGTGATTTAAGTTATACAAATCCTTTTGCTTGAGAAATTCTTGGGGAATTAAAGGACCACTGAATAAAAGTATTTGAAGGAAAAGAATAGCAAAGACAGTACTTGTCATAGGAGATCAAATTTGTCATTCAGCTAATTCAGTAACTTCTCCTACAGCAGTTAAAGCATACAAAGTATTATAAAGTCCCTTCCATGGGTTGTCAGTGGGATTAAGGAGAGCACCTGGGGTCTCTGCCTCCCAGGACAGAGGCTGCCCATTGCCTTGACAGTACAGGTGATGCTGATGTTCTCCAACCTCAGCCTCTTCTCCTGCTTTATTTCCCTTGCAGACCAGATTTGGTTTTGTCAGAGCTCAATGCCAAATGCTCTGGTTTGTGTCAGAGGTGATGCTGTGCAGTCTGTGCCATCAGTACTCACCGACCCAGGCAGAAGAAATGTCACTGACGTGTTTTGTCACTGCTGGTGGGAGCTCAGGGAGTGAAATCAGTGCCATCCTTGAAGCCAGACCTCACTGACAGGGATTACAGGAAAATCAGGTGCTGCTGCCTGGCAAAGTTGCATGGGCAGACAAGTTAGTTTAAATGATCAGATTCAAAAACCAGAGCTGAGACAGATATCACCATGAGCACACAGGCCCTTGAGAAGGTGTGGGAGACCTCTTTCCTGGGTTCCTGCTCTTTCACTGAAGATGCCAGTGATGTCTGTGGCACTCTGCCAAAAGCTGGGGGGGTTCTTGGCTACAGAGGTGGGATTCAGCTGGAAGGCTGCAATTTCACACCTTCTGGCCAGCACAGGACATTTGATCTAATTCAAGGAAGAAAAGATGTAGGATTTATGCCTTTGACACATGGCCCTTTAAAGAAAAGTCAGCTCCATGCAGGACTAAGGAAAAAAAAAAATATTTTCTTTTGGGAAGCTTTGCTGAAGTAGCAGGCTCTTGGACTTTGAGCTGAGATTGCAGAGTACCAGCATGGGCTCCTCCTTTTCTCTTGGGGCACGTTCTACAGATCTGAAGCACCTTTATCCCCCTATCCCTGGGTGCTTTGGTAAGCTCTGGTGATGCTTCCTGGCCTAAGGAGCAGTAGGTGCCACAGCTGTGTGCAAGCACACCTGTTTCTCATTCCTCCATGAGGTTTGTTCAGAGTAGAATAAAACCTTTGCTATTGAAGCTGTCTCTGTTAGGATGGTCCTGCTTCTTCTGCCTGCACTTCATGCAGCCTGAAATGTTTTTTCCAGCATCAAGGAAGCTGTTTGAGCATGGCTGATTTTGGCTGGGAAGAGCCCCAAGGTGTTTAACTGGGGCTCCTTACAGACACACTCTGGGAGCTGGCACCCGAGTGGAAATTTGGCTTTTGTCTCCAGGGCAAAGCAGTGCTGAACTGTTGCTCCTTGCCCCGGGAAGAGAGTGAGCCAGCTAGCCAGCAAGTTCGTTCTAGGAATTGTGGATGCACAGTCTAATATATTCTGACAGGTTTGAGCAAAGAATGACATCAGTGCTCATTTGGGTTTTGAACCTTATGATGAGGAACTTGTTCTGAGAGAAATAGCGTTTCTCAGATCTCTGAAAAATTCAGCTATTTAAAAAAAAAAAGTAAAATTTATATAGTAAATGACTGGAAGAGTCTAGAATATTTTCCTGAAATTCAGAGATTGTAAATATTAGGAAGAAAGATGGGAGCACAAGTTTGAGGTTGTCACTTCCAGCAGTGACTTCCAAAAGCCATTTTGTAAGGGATTAGCAGAGGGGACATGTCCTGTTGCCCTGCATTAAGCTTTGAGTGCCTGAGGGTCTTTCGAGTAAGCATGAAAGGCATCTTGAATCCAAAGAAATACCATGGGGTTTCATAATCCCTGCACTAAAGCTGAAGTGCACCACTGAGGAGAGATGAACATGACACAGCCCCACTGGAGCCTGGATCTGCAGGCAGTGCTGTAGGGCAGAGCTGAGCTGGCAGGCAAGACTGAATCAGCACCTCCACCACTTGTTATCCTTTGTGTCTGGGTTAGTAAAGGCCCAGGAATTCAAAAGAGATTTGTAAGCATTTGAAATCCATAGGGCCGTGCACACTCAAAGCCAAAGCCATGTTTGCTGCATAGGCTCACTGACTGCAGGATCTCGAGAGAAAATTCCCATTTGTGGGGGACAGGCATCCCTGTGGTTGTATCTTGGTATTTTTAGGATCAAGACCTCCACATCGTGTCATGTGATATAGGCATGATGTCTCAGATGACAGAGGCATAGGGTCAGAGCCTGAGCCTGTTACACAACAGGGCTCTGGGATCGCCCCAGGAGACGAGGTAAAGACCAAGTGATTGTAGTTTTAGCAAATCATTTGTACAACAGACCTCATGAACTTTCCAAATGTCATCAAGCTCACTGCAAACTTTCACATTATGAAATAGCTTAACCTTTATTGTAGAGTTTCTAGGAGAATAGAAACATATAAAAAGTTAGCGTTCAGTGATTTTACATTGTGTTCTATTTAATGTTAATCATCATCTGACACATGACAAATAGGGCTGTAAGAAGTGCAATATTTTATGTCAAAGCATCCATTCTTTGCGCGGTGTTTTCTTTATAGTCAAAAGAAATAATTACTGCTATTTTTCCCCCTTCCCCTTCTTTCTTTAAGGATCAATCTGTTTTGCAAACATGGCCATTGCTATGCTTGAACCGGCTTTACCCATCTGGATGATGGAGACCATGTGCTCAAAAAAATGGCAGCTTGGTAAAGTACAGTATATTGTTTGCATCTCTATCTTTTGTCTATTGAATGTCTAAGTTCTCGCCCTGTTAAACATTATTTGCTTCAGGGGAGTAATTTATTTTTTTTTTACAATCTTTAAAGTGTCAGTGTTAATCCTGCACAATTACAAACACGGGTCTGTAAGAAAGATTGACTGTGGGGTGATGTTATTGCAACAGAGGCTCCTGTAATGGGCTACACTCACATTTCAAGGAAAAACAGTTGCAGGCAGCCTCAGGACTGGGGTTGATCCAGCTCCGTTGGGAATCCCAGCTCTGCTTTGGCAGCGAGTGTTGGCCAGGGCAGCTGTGAGCTGCCTGGTGAGCTACAGAAGCAGCCCTGCAGAGCAAAAAATGTGTTTGTTTTTTTCCCTGTAGGGAATCCCTCCTCAGTTCCTAGTCTGAATTGGCCCGAGCAGGCAGGCCCAGAGATCTGCTGCAGGTGCACTGGGCTTGGTGCAAAGCACAGTGGTTGTGGCAGCACACCCTCCCTCCAGACTGCTCCTGGTAACACGTGGAAGAAAGATGGACTTCTGCTTCAAATGTGGCCACAAGGACACGAGGAGCACTTTCCCTTGGATTTAATATATTTGACATGCTTTTAGTGGTTACTTAATCATCACTTTCAACAGAAAGCAAAAGGGAACCCAAGCTTGGACCTCCTTATGACTTTTAGCAGGGACACAGTGTTGGGAAACCGAGTCCCCAGGCAAGCAGGGAACATGCTCCAGGTATCCATTTGCACTCCAGAGTAAAGCTGGGGCAGTTACTTCCTCTTTGAAGTGAACAAGAGCAGGAAAAACCCACCAGAAAGTGGATTAAATTCTAGTGATTGACAAACCGCATGTGAGAGGTTGAGGTGAATCTTCCTAAGTGGTGGATGCCCAGCCTTCATCTATCTCTGATAAATTGAATGATGTCTTCATGAGGGTATTTTTTAAATATCAGTGTATTGTTTGAAAGAAAAAGAAAAATCCTTCACAAAGATGATGTTCAGCTGATATCCCTGCTCTGTGATAATGTAGATGCACCCACACCCTACAGAAAGCACAAATCTCAGTTCTAATTAATGCAGTTGAGATCCAGGGTGGCCACAGATGCAGTTCTTAATGTGCTGCTGAACCTGCAAACTTCTAGCCTGTAATACAGCAAAATGAACATGCAAACTTAGGTATTTTGAACCTCAAAAAGGAAAAATAAATATTGCCTATCTGCCTCCCTCACCAGTTTCATATTACTGGTGCAACAGAAATGAGATTTAAAAATCTCTTTACTGAACAGAGGTTACTAGAAGAAAAATATCTATTTTAAATTAAGACTAATTTAACCCTTTAACGATATAGGTAATTGACTCAATTTCGCTTTGTCTGGTTTGACAGCATTAATTAAAAATTTTAAGCCTCTTAAATTGTGTCTTTAACTGCAGGGTTTTAAGCAAATTATTATCTTATGCAATTGGAAATCCAGCTGTTTGAAGCATGATCTGAAGATGGTATAAAGAACCTTGATTTGACCAAGGAATATTACTGCGCATAAAGCCTATTTAGAAAATTATGGTTCTGCTTCAGAATACCACAGCTTACCACAGACCAACCTGTGCAAATCTTATTTTACAAGCCTTTGCAGTATTATTTCTCTTTTACAGCAGTCAAGGTCTGCTCTGTGTGACCCTTTGGTAAAACCAGATAGCTCCAAGCAGTACTGAAGTAGCTGTGGTTACACAGGTCAAAATTAAATCTTTCCCCAGCACCACCACTGTAACCCATGAGGTTTTTAATCACAGGATATTGCTGTGCTAAAAATTACCTCTTGGTTTTTTTTTGTTTTTTTTCCTATGAATATATCAGAGAGATGGGAAGGAAGATGGATAGGCAGGAAATGAGAAAATCTATGTTGCCCTGGTGAAAGATGAGGAGCATATCCACGTGAAGGCAGGGGTTGGATTGTGTACCCTGATGTCATGGCTGCTTTTGAAATCCCTGGCTGGGTCCTGCCCTGGGACTTCTGTATAAGGAGAGGGTGAATCCTCCAGCACAGACTGTAATAACTGGCTTTTAAACCAGAGATATCACCAGGGAACAGCATCTACTCCAGATACAGCCACTGCTGCGGCAACCTCAGGGATAGAAAAACATTGCTGGTGCCAACAATGTGCTTTTCCAAGTGGATGTGGGGAATGAGAGAGTCAGAATTTACTCAGGTGTCCTCATCTGCAAGCCATTACAGTTTTTAGATTTTATTTTATTTAAACCAACGTGATTTTTTTAGAAAAATTAAAGATATGTTGGCTAATCATTTCAATATGATTTTTTAAGGTTTTTCACCCTAACATTATTGATACATGCTTGACTTCAGTGTCTGCCTGACCAAGGGCCACATCATGGCACTGCAGACATGTCTGTAACAGGAAGCTCAGAGGGGGACTGTCCCTTGCCAAGCCACAGCAGCCCTGCTGTCCCCTCCTGCAGGGAGGATTCACCCACCCCTGAGCATCCTGGGCTGGCTGCATGTGCTGAGCACATGCTCCACCAGCCCTGCAACTGCAGGAGAGTTGCTTTCCTTGACCTGTCCCAAAGCTTATTGTAGTCAGATAGAAACTTTCTGCTCTTTGTTGTTCTGTCCCCTCTCCCAGACCAGTTCTTGTATCTAATGCTGAAAAACTCTTTTCAAAGGCATCACGTTGCTCCTGCATTTCACAGATGCTGCCCTTAGATTTCACGGGGAGGCTGCAACAAACCGGATATTTGATTCTTTGGGCTCCATTAGATGTGTCCAGAGCAAAATTGCAGTGTCTGGGATTTATTAGTTTCTTCTAACACTTCACTGAAATCCTCGCTGATAAAACCTCTCATTCATATTTTTCAGGAGTTGCTTTTCTTCCAGCTAGCATCTCTTATCTCATTGGGACGAATCTTTTTGGGATACTCGCGCACAAAATTGGAAGGTATGCTTAATTTAAAAATACTAATCATCTTCCAGTCTCTTCGTGTACCATTTCCAGTGTTTTCCAGGGCAGATTATTGACAGTGGAAATTATTAAAGTTTGTTCTATTGTAGCAAAATTCCTTTTTTTTTAACACATTGGTACTTTTGCTGTTTAACTCAGCACTTCAGACATGGTTTTGCAACATTCAGGATCAGCTCTAATATCTCATTATCACCCATCTCTGAGTGATGTTTCTTCTTTGATAGGTGGCTTTGTGCTTTGCTTGGGATGCTAATCGTGGGAATAAGTATTTTATGTGTAAGTAGACAATCATGCATCTTTTAAATCACGTGAATGTTTGTGTGCTCATCTTCAAATACACGCTTTTCCCATGTGATTTTTATGACTGGTTATTAAACAATGCGTAGTTAATAGGTTCCAGATCAGAGTTTTGAGTGCTTTCCAATTTCAGTGCTTAGATTATTTTTAGAAATGATGACTGTGAAAGGAGGATGCTTCTCTGTTGAGCTGTCACTAAGCAGTTGGTTCTTGCTGATAATAGTAAGTGTGTCAGTGGTTTAATGGCACAGTTGTCTGAAATGACAGCTCAGAACAAGGATCATACTCTCCGATCTGTACAAAGTGGGTCATAACTGCTTGGAGAATTTATCTCAGAAAAAGAAACTAACCTCATTATATGTGCAGCGTGACATAATTAACTGCCTGAAATTTCCTTTATAGGTACCGTTTGCTAAAAACATTTATGGTCTCATAGCACCAACTTTTGGAGTTGGGTTTGCCATAGGTAAGAAAATTTGCAATGAGCCCTTACAGTCTGTTGTTTATGTAATGATGTTTTTATACGAAGTTACATGGAAGATCAGTTTTGTTGCCATTCTGATCTAACGCTGGTGGAGGCTGAGCTGTGGCCCACACTGGTAGACAGAGCAAGAAGGATTAAAGGACAGTGCTTAGGGAGCTTGAACCAGGCTGCTTTAGACAAGCTGGACCCCCAAGCCTGTCCAGAATTGCTCCATCGACCGAAACAGACCTTTCAATCCATGAAGGTAAACGTTGTTTTCAGAAATGAAGCCGTGCACTGCCCCAAACCCACAGTCTTCCCTGTAGTGGAAAAGGATTTATATAGATATTTCCACAGGAAAAAAAAAAAAAAGGCTTAGAAGTTTTTTTACGTAAAGAGGAATTCCCAAGCTCACACACATGCACTTTTCAAGCAACATGTGTGAACTTTCCTTAGCTGGGCCATGCAGGCAGGCTGCAGTGGGGACCCTGCCTTGGTTTTCACTGCTTGGCTGCTCTGCAGATGTTCTGGGGCACCTTCACACGAGGGATGTGTAGTGGGGAGAGAAGTTACAGGCACAGCTACAGATCCCAAGGATCTCAGCAGTTTTGTGAGCTGTTTGTGCTGTTTCTTGCCAGAAATGAGGGTGTGTATCAAAAGACGTGATAAAAACACTGTCAATAATTTTGATTGGCTGGGGGCTAATGCTGTATTCTAGGCCTTCAGTAAGTGTAAGTTCACATCAGATGATTTTCCCCTAATTACTTGGCAGGTAATGTGAGGTGGGAGCTTTGCACAGACAGTTCCTGGGAAGTGTGGATGCACCCTAAGCTCACATCTCTCCTGTCCTCTGGCAGGTGTCACATGTACACCTGTACACATGCCCACACATGGCCCCACACACAGCAAAGCTAACACAGACTATTTTTACACAAATCTTTTGCTTACTTATGAATAAGCATCCTTTTAGCTGCTTTTGCATCTCTTCTTGGCACATAGCTCGCCAAGATGTTAAGAGTTGGGGGGGAAAAAAGGCAGCATTTTCCTGAAATATGTTTTTCTCCCTCACGAGCAGGAATGGTGGACTCCTCCATGATGCCAATCATGGGCTACCTGGTGGATCTGCGCCACGTCTCAGTCTATGGCAGTGTGTATGCAATAGCTGACGTTGCCTTTTGCATGGGTTTTGCCATAGGTGAGTCCAGCCTTCCCCTGCCTGGAAGGCACAGTTAGGAAAAGGGGAATCTGCCACAACGCCAGGTGTGGATCCCAGCGGCAGCTGCAGATTTTATGAGAAGGGGTTCTTATTTTCTGCAAGAAATCAGAGCAGAGGGAATTGTTTGGCATCTGTTCCCCTTCCCTGCAGCACTGTTGTGCTCTCTTCATTAGCTGTAAGAGGCTTGGAGGTGTCTGAAGGCACTGAACACAAATGGGATATGCTGAGGAAAGAGGCCTTGGAACATTTAAAACAAACACCACAGCTGTGTTCCAAGGGTCTGTAACTCCCCACTGAACCCCTGCCTCCCTGGGAGCGTGACACAGATGCCCTTAGGAACATCTCTAATCTCCTCAAGGAATGTGGGGTATGGGGCCAGGAAAGTTTTATGATATAATTACAAACATGTCTTCACATTCCTCAGATCCATTTGTAAGATGGGGGGTTTGTATATAAAATTACCGTTGTTTAAAGTGACTGCTGCAAATTTTGTGTCTGAGCAATCTCCAGAAAAGGGTTTTTATCTGTACAAGGTCCCTCTGCTGGTGGTGCCATTGCCAAGGCCATTGGATTCCCATGGCTCATGACAATTATAGGAATTGTGGATATCCTCTTCGCTCCCCTGTGCTTTTTCCTTCGAAGTCCACCTGCCAAAGAGGAGAAAATGGTAAGTGTAACTTGGTTTCTCTTTTTTTATTGTTTTGTTTTTTTTCAGTAAAACAAATTACAGCTTATATTTGCATATTTGCCTCTAACTTCCTCAAAATGGGACCAGCAGAGTGTATTTCACTCTCGGGCATTAATTTTGGAAGGAACTCCCCCTTCTTTTTATGTCCAAGATGTATAAAGACAAACTCTTCATTAGTTAGATGTTACAAAGCCACAAATTTGATTTTTATGAAACAGGGTCCTGTGGACATTCCTCTGCAACAGCATACGCTGTGGTGGAGTCAGTATAGAATGCATTTCTCTTTTCCTTGAAGAGCCAGAACTGTATTGGCCAGTTGACCAAATTATTCCTTGGTGTGCCTCAACCTGTTTTTTTCCCGTGGTCCCCTACAGTACATTTTGAATCATCTTTTTTCCTCCTTCTCCTTCCTTAGTACAGTTCACCTATCCCTACAAACTAGTGGCTTCTCTTTTTTATTTTTAATATTAATTTGCCAAAGGTTTAATGCTCTAGAGCCCTGAGTGCTCCCCAGCCACTGTAGGGTGTGTAAGAACAGCGTCACCAGCTGTAGGTTTAGCCCACCCAGCACCCCATCCTTGCTCTTCCTGAAGTTGGCTGACCTGGGCCCAAAATGTAGTTGCTGGTTGTTTATTTGGGTGAAAAGAAACTAATTTTGCGTGGTCGTGGTCTTATTCTGCAGTGCCACATCTCCACAAGGAATGGGCAGCACCTGCTGCCTCTGCTGCTCACTTGTACTGGCAGAAGGTGGAAAATTGAATCTTGCTGAAATAATGGTGTATGTGAGGCCAGAGACCTTCTGTTTTGCTCATATTTGGACTGCAGAATCCCAGAGATCCCAGTTAATCCCTTGTCATGACCTTTTCTGACTGCACTGGTTTAGTTTGTTTTGGTTTTCTTACATTAAATAAGGCCGAGGAACAGAAAGAAAAGAAAAAAAAAAATCAGCTGCTGCTTCCTGGCAATATAAAATTTACCACGTCCTTTCCTGGTCCCTGACAGAGTTTCATTTGCAACATCACAATCCCTGAAGGGACAGGATCTCTCCCCATGGCTCCAACACCTTCAGTGCCTGCCACCTCTAACATACCTTTAAATGCAAAATAGCTCCTGTTCCCAAAGTGGCTCATGGCACTAAAATGATGTACCAATTCTTTCAGATTGGAGGAGCGTCAAAAGGAGGGGCCCAAAATTGTGGTCTTTGCATAATTATTAACCCCCAAACTTAATCACACTCAGCATGAAGAACACTACACAATGGCTTCAAAACTCCTTGGAAAAATTCAACCCAGAGAATTTAGTATTTTATCTGGCCCTTACCATGATTACTACTTTTAGCTTGCCGTGGGTGTCAAGGCACGGTATTGGGACCACCACTCTTGGCATTACTCAGTTCTGCTGTTCTGGATCTCCATGGAAAGAGGGGACAAAAGCAGTAAAAGAGAATTGGCTTGAAGCAGTAGGACTCCTCTTGGCCACTCATCCAGTTTTTAATAGATGGGAATTAAATATGGGAGGGGTAAACTACTGCAGCTGGAGAGCAGGTGGATGTACTTCAATAGCACATGGGCTGAAATACTGGAAATAGAAATTTTCTGGAGATGTCTTCAGCACCAAGATCCCACCTCACACAGACTCAATGAGTTTGGGCTCTGCCTCAAGGGAGGAGAGGTGAATCCCTGAGTGGGGCATGCAGCGTGCTGGCTGTGTGGTGGATCAGCCCCAGGCCCAGCTGGATGCTAAGCAGAAATACTGACACTCTTGTTTCCTTCCAGGCAATACTCATGGATCACAACTGCCCCGTGAAAACAAAAATGTACACGCAGAACAACATCCAGTCCTACCCCATAGGGGAAGAAGAGGAAGAATATGAAAGTGACGAATAACAGAAAAGCCATATAACATATTTAGGTGTACAAAATGCTGTGGTTCATGTGAAACATCTCATCCAGAAATAGGTTTTAGTTGTACTGTACATTTAATAGTGAAATGGTCAGAAAAACCAAAGGTATATTATTTATTGCCCGTGACTGTAAAGCAGACTGCAGACTGCCTTACGGGGGGGAAGAGCTTTTATAGACCATTTGTATAGTGTTACTCTTTGTGTATTTAATTTTATTGGATATTACACTCTATTTTTTATTAAATGTGTAGTATAAATCTGTATAAAATGTGAATTTTAACTATTTGGTTTTTAAAGTTGCCTCCTTGACAGTATTTCATATTTTATTTGGAGTCATAAGTTACTGTCAAAAGCTTGAGTCATTCTTATTTAATTGGAAATTTAAAAAAGCAACCCTCAAAGAAAACCTATCCAATTTGCATCCTTTTAAGTGCATTGAGAGGAGCTGGAATTCAGAGTGTGGACAGCACTGTCACTTTTTCATCAACTTCTGGTCGTAATAATATACATAAAAATCTAAATAAGAGGCACAACTTCTCTGCCAGTTTAAATAGTGAGTTCTCCCTGAACCACCAGTGTTGAGGAAAACAGGTTGTTGAACAGATGAGTGTATTGCTATTATTAGTAATTAACAAAATTTTAATCAAGCAGTTGTGCAATATGAAGCCCCCCAGACACCCAGCACCAAGCAAACAAGTCAGTATGAACATGCACTGTTCTGTTCTCTTAGAAGGGAATGGATCAGCACGAGGATACTTTTTACATTTCTATTTTTTGGATCTTTTAACATATCTCAACTTTAGTTGCATCTTCAATGACTGGTGAGGAAAAGCTGCAGTATTACAGTGCTTAGTCTTAGCATGTACTGAAAGTGAGCTGATAACTGGAGCAGTTCAAACGACTCTTTTACAGGCGTTTACATACACCTCTAAAAATTCAATGTACATTTATTTTTTTAAATGAGTTCAAATATACTCTTTGCTTGAAAAAGTGGAAGAAACAGCCAGTTTGTTGCCAGTCTCTCTTAACATTTGAGCACACAGCCCAATACAGGTGAAGTACTGTATTAGGCAGTCCCTGTTTGCACTGAGAAAAAACAAGACTTGCAAAGAAAGCATTTTAAAAACAATCCCAACCAATGTCCTTCTCAACCATGGTGTACAATTTCATTTGTAAAATGAAAATCTTTATGTGCCTTCTCTCATGTAATTGCAGATGTTTTATGTACTACAGCATAGATACTATGTTTACATATAGTTTTGTAAAGCGTATAGACTATGGTCAAAAAATATGAAAAATATAGTGGATCCAACTTCAAGTATTGCTCTGTCAATAATTATGCATTCAGAACGCATCAAAATAAAGTTCTCTGACAGAAGTTCATGATCTATTGTAATAAAGTGAAAACAAGAATTAAAAAAGGAAGAACCCACCCCCTTCCTCATGATTTGCTTTATGCAGTGTGTTTTACCAATGTGGGGAAAGCTGTCAGGTGTCTCAGCTGGTGGGAAAGCATTTCTCAAAGCTCCTTCAGAAGCCAAGATTCTGTCACGTGTTGGAATACTTCACTCTCACCAAGTAAGTAACAATTGTGCAGATCAATGTCTTTTTAGATTAGGCTCAGATTTTACTGTGATTTGGACACTCGAAACTTTGCCCCAAGAGAAGTTACTGTACTTTCCTTCACTGAAGTCTTTTGGGCAACATCAATTTGTTAATCTGATCAAATTTGAAACTGAAATACCAATGCAAGAATTTTAAACTATTACAGGACATGTTCATTTTTTTGCCAGCTGATCAACCAATGTATTGCTTGAATTCACAAGTATATAATTCAAACATAGCAACTCACATAATTTTGTAAAAAGCACAGGCAGGCTTTCTTCATGGCTTGGTTTTGTATTTTGGAGCACATCAAAATTAAGGAGGAGTTTGCATTAATCTGCAACATGAGTATGAGGAGAAGACCCAAGGAGAGATCAAATTCCTCTTCTGCAGCAGCATCTTGCCCTGATTTGCTGAGCAGATCAATGCACTGCAGTGACTCCCCTGCTCTTGCTCCACTCCTGCTCCACCAGACGAGGAAGATTAATTAAAATCCACACAGACACCCATGTTTGGAATCTCTGTCTCACCTTTCTTCCCACTCCCAAATAAAAACTTTGCAGTTGTTTTGGATTTTTGGAGTAATGAGTAACCAAACTTTTTTGCTGACAGTCAGGAAGAATTTTTACTCTGAAAATACACAAAAATCCCCCTTCTGTCCCAGAAAAATGTGGATTTTTCCTATTTCGTGTATTTTGATCTGTGTCAATTTAAGTGTGATAAAGACACTTTATTCATTTGCTCCCACTACTTATTCCTCCTCTGCAGCTGTAAACTTCCACAGATGCTTTATTTCAAATTTCTCAGCCCAATTAATCCAGTAACCAGTAGTTCTATATAATGCAAAATGTGTTTTTCCCCTGAAGATCCTTCCTTTAAGTGGTGGCTTTAGATGATAAGCTACTGCAATAGAAACGTTTAAAAAACATTGACACAATGCAAGAAAGTTGATAATTTAGCAAAACTATTTTATTAAAGCTTATTCTCATGATAAAATAATAGCCAACAAAATCATATTAGGCAGGTCTTCTGCAAATGTGTGTAGCTGCCACCTATTCAGATATCATTAAGTCAAGATATTCTTGTTTTCTATGGTATTCTTTATTTTCAGCTATTTACAGTCAAGCATGAAGCAAAGATTACATCAGGAATGTCGTATTACAATTTCCCCCTCGAGATTCACTGTTTATTGTAAATAATGCCAGATAGGAATTTATGTGTTCCTTCTCCTCACTAAAATACAACTATTTTGCCCTTTTTCCATTCAGTATATTTAAAAATATTGCACTACATTTAATTTACCTCTTACAATCACCATCATCATTAGCAACACTACGCGAGGAAAACGATATCCAGCTTTTCTTACCCACTGTGTTACACGAGTCAATTTAAAACCAAGAATGTGTTTTTGAAATCAGTATTTGCATTGTTTTCACAGCTCCTTCATGTGCACCAGGGCTTAAATGAAGCACTTGGGTATATTTGAAAACCTCTGTAGTAGTCTGTAAGAGCAAACACTGATGGGATTGAATGCAGATCACCACCAATGGTAAGCTGCTGAGAAAATGGAGTGGGGAAGTCTTAATATGCATTTCAAGCAAGTATAGGTTAAATAACTTTTAGACAAGAAGGGAAGCTAATTTTGTGCGATTATTTGCTGAAGCTTAATTTCAGAAGTGTGTCACATGCCTGCTTTAGCACGGATAGTGTTTTCCATACATCAACTAAGTAGTATCAACTGCCCAGAACTCACAAAAAAGTGCAAGTAGTTGCATGACTGGCAGTAACCATTCTGTTTAGAAGCACAAGGACGCTGTTCCATGGTGAAAACCACTGCTCCTTAATTTTGCCCATCACAAACTAAACCAAGAAGCAAATTTAAAGGAGAGGTACATTATAGATGACCTCAAAAACTAAAGGAGTTATTTTACCATCTCAGACTCCACTCCCACAAAGGCATTTTTTTTCTACTACCAGCAATACCAGTGATAATGATACGAGTACCTAGCACAGTACCTAAAATAAAGATGATATTTTATACAAAATTTCTATACACAGAAGGTGAAACAAAGACATGTCTACAGGAAATAAATAAGAACAATGGCCTTAGCCAGGTGATGCTAAGATCCACAGTTTACACATAGCACAAGACCAGACAGTTCTTTTCAAAAGCAGCTGGCTGAATTTCTTCCTCATCTCTACTGGACTCACAAATTGACTCAAATAAATCATGTTATATACACTATAGGACATTTTGCTGACAAAGGTGATCCTTCTGCTCAGACTATATCTTCTGTCTGAGAAGCTGAATGCAACTTACCACTCTATGATTACTCTGAAGTGTTGAGAGAACATTAGTTACTTTGTATTTTGCACCTTAAGCTTTCCAAAATGATAGTCTGCAGCAAAATATGTTTTTCTTTATATTACTTACACCATCATTACATGCTCTTTCACAGAATGCAATGAAACCTCCAACTCTCGTGAAGAACGATTTTCCTTTATCAGGCGATCAGATAATACAACATCACAAACATATGATTTTTGTTCTGGAAGGCAATGAGCCTCTTACCTTGAAAATATTCCCAATTAATTTATTATGAGATACCAGTTTATACTTCGATATCTAACAATAGTCTGAAGTTCTAAGGAGGATTTTTTTTAGCATGGCATTACTGTATTTTGTGTTAATTACAAACTACAAAAAGTTCTTGTATTCAACAAAAACATGGAAAACAAATGATATGCAATGGTAACTTCAGTAAGTACTAATAACAGACAAAATGAAAGACCTTTTGTTTGTTTTCACGATATGTTTGGCAAAAAATACACAACTACCTAGAAGACATACAGTAAAACTGTGATCAACACTTAAAAGCCTGGCCCCTCGGTGACTTCTGTGTCAGTCATCAGCTTAGGCATGCAACAAGCTTATAATGTTTTCATCATACAATGGAAACTAAACATTTTGAAAATCCTGCCTGTTTCCTGCTGAAAATACTAGCTAAAAAAAAAAATAATAATACAGGGAGGGGAAGTGGCGGCAAGTAACACATTAAGGAAACCACACACATTGATGTGAAATGGTAAGGTTACATAATTAGAAAAAATAAAAATAAGTTATTAAAAATAAATTTCCAATATAAACCCCAAAATGTAGTTTAACCAGCCAGTTTAACAAAATGATGGTGCTGTAGCTGGAGAAGAACCACTATTAGCAATTAACTGTGGAGAAGCAGGACACGCACATTATACCAGTGTTTTAATTTAATTTGTGTGTGTTTGGAGTTAAGTGCAAAGTATTCTTTTAGTCCATTCCTTTAAAGACTAAATATGTAAATATCAGTCTACTGATTGAGGTGGATCAACTGGTTCTTCTGATATGATGTTCAATGTTGGAGCCTCTGTCAGACTGCCATCTTCGCTATCCACTTCTTCTGCTATAATGGATTCCTCGAACTCTTTAGTCATTTTTTTGGATTGCCTCTCTAAGAACATGTTCTCCAGGGACTCTAGATCCTCAATGCCTGCCCTGTAGTGGATCATCAGCAGCGTGAGGGCCTGCAGTCTCTCACCCGACTTAGCCAGTGCAGCAGAAATCAGGGCTTTTTTCCTCGCGTCGGTTGTCTCTTTTTCTTCTTTAACGAGCGAATTATTGTTTTCCAGCTCTTGGTCTATTTCATTCTGCAGCTTATCCAACATAAACTCCAATTTCTGAAAACGCTCCTCGGTGGGTAAACTTCTGTAGAGATCACGCCCGATTTCTTTAACAGCAATGAAGACGCTGTCATCGAGGCCCCCCTCCTTGCGGACCAGCTTGATGCCGGTGCCCGCGGCCCGCTTGGAGGGGCTGCTGGGCCCGCTGAGCTCGGTGTCGCTGCTCTCGTTGTCAGACGTGTTCGGGGTGTGCTTTGGCGACGGCTCGGCCGCGTCCGGCCCCGGCTCGGCCAGGCGCGTTTTGGGCACTTGCCGCAGGTTCAGCAGGCGGGTGCTCGTGTTGATGATATGCCTGGTCAGACCTGTAGTTCTGTTAACAGACTTGGCCTCAGAATCAACCCGAGAGGATGCGGCTGGGGGAGCCTCCTGTCCCTCCGCTCTGCTGCTGCCCACAGTTCGATCGAGCCGCTTTTCAGCTCCTACGCAAAAGGGCATCTCAGTTAAACATTTTTCTTGACATTTTTTATGGCAAACGTAAGCACAGAGCATGCACTGCGAAGCTGCTTTAGTCCATACTTTCTTTTTGCAGTAATCACACCAAGTTGGATTCTGAAACTGAGTATCTTGAAAGTTATGCTTGTTCTCTGCGAGAACTTGTCCCGAGAAAGGATCCTCTTTCTGAAGGGCACGAGCTTCTTCTTCCAAGTGACACTCCCTCTCTTTCTCCAGATACACGCTTGAATCATCTATTTCACCTTCCTTTAAATATTTGAATTGTAAAGTTACATCGCCGTAACAAAATTTTTCATTGAAACCTTTGTGGGTTGTCAAACTCCGCAATGCTGTTCTGGTGACTGCTGCTTTAGGTGTAGGAGCATCCAGTTGAAATTTTCTAACAAATTCCATCGAGGACGTAGCTAGACAATCTAAAGCAATTTCTTCAAGTTTTATGCTTGCATATCCTAAGCAGATAAAACCACCTGCTTTGAAAGGGTCTCTGCACCACAGTGCAACATTAAGGTACTTATGGTATTTTTCTACTTCAAATAGACAGGAGGATGTTCTCGCCATTGGCCATCGGCCGTGACGGATTTTATAAGGAATTTCTGGTGACTCCCATGTTCGATGATCATCACTATCTTTGCAACTACGTGCATTTTCTGTAAGTCCATCTTTTAAAGTATCCTGTTTTGGTGCTGTTACTACTTTTGATACTGCTGGGTCTTCTATCTGATCACTAATTTTAATTACCTTCTCTGTAGATTTTTCTCCGTTATTTGCAGGTGGAGGTGGCCTCTCTGGTTTATCAGAACATACACCTCCAGTTTCTAATATATTTTGGCTATCACTAGTAGACAAAATAGGCTTAATTTGTGGCCTAGGTGGCACAGGAGGCTTAGTACTGGATCCTTGAGACTGTTTACCCAATGGCTGTGATGCATCTGAAACCTCAACAGTTTTAGGTGTTGCCACTTTAGCCCCATCTTTTTGTTGCGTTTTTGATGCTGCCTGATAACTTCCTAAATGCAGTTTTCGATTCAGGATGGGCGATATAGTTCCAAGAGGTTTAGCAGCAGCAAGAATTACTACCGACCGTTTGGGACTCGGAGTTGTTGGCAGATCTTCTTTTTGGTCAGGTGAATCACAGGCTAAGTCTTCAAATTCTGAATCAAAATCTCTGCTATCAGCATCAGCTGCTAAACTATTCTGGTCATCTTCTGCCTGTGCCAAGAAAGCTGTGTCCTCCAATTGTCCAAATCCATCCTGCAGTGCTGATCCGTGCTGATTATACCCAACAGGCCTTTCATAAAAGACTAAAACTCTGTCCCCAGCTTGTCTAATAAGCTTCAACACTTGGACAGTTGACGTAATTTTAACACCTATTAAAAAACAAGACAAACATTGTTAAGTTCTAATTATGATAATAATCGAAGTGAACAAAAATAGTCAACAAACACATTGTTGCTCAGTAGCAGAGGAAGTCAATTATTACAGAAGAGCTTAATTGAAATGTAACAGATGGATTCTCTCTATTTTATCATACAAATATGGAGCTGGAAAAAATAATTACATAAATACTCCAGTTTGCTGCTTGTAATAATACTGTAATCTTACATAGTAATGTTGATTGGATATGGAAACAATTTTAACCTTGCTCTTCCTGTAAGTTTGGACTTTTCAGCAGTAGACATTTAACAAAGGACTTAAAAAAGATGGGTATCCTCAAACACAGTTATAATTAAAACAGAAGCAGGCTAAAATGAAAACAGTTCCAATATGTTAACAAAATATGGGTATGATGCTACATTATCAGTGTGGCTGGAGCAAGCTGAACCATCTTCCTCATCAGAACTTTCAGAGCCATTTGATGTATCACAAAATTACATGCAAGCTAAAATCTCTTAATGAGCACACAGTCCAAATACAGTCATGCAGGGGATCACGTAAAAATGACTTTTCCTTTGTTCTAAAGCAATCATCAATTATCTATTCAAAGGAACTGAAAACCCTTTCCAATCACTGGAGTATTGCAATGGGGATTTATTTAGGCAGTACCTAAACAAAAGAACTCATTGTAGTTTTTAAGCTTTAGTCTGTAAAACCTCTGTAAAAGGTTAAACTTCCTGCTAGCCCAGTCACATTAATGGGGTTTTTATTGGGGTCACAATGGCTGGGGTTTTCATTGTTTTGTTTTTTGTTTGTCCTGTTTTTAATGTTGTTGCCAAATGTTTATTGAAGCTTCTTCTGGCTTTTACCTAGGAAGGAGTAAATAAATATGCAAGAAAAGAAATAAAGCAAACAGACCTTAAGTGAACGTAAATACATAAATGTTAGCTTTTGAGTGCCAAGCACAACTGTAATTATTAAGAAAGGGAGATTAGTTGAACTGCATACACGACAAGACAACCCTTGTTGTGAAAGCTGACATATCACTCACTGCCAATTGCCAGCAGTCTGTCTCCTCTCTGTAGATCAGCAGCTGCAGCAGGTGAGTTTGGAGTCACAGTTTCGATGACAACGTGCCCTGCATCCTCCTCCTTGGACTGCACAAGGCGCAGTGTGAGCCCAACGCTTTGCAGATTTCCTTTCACAAGTTCTGCCTGCAGAGAAAGAAGTCAAAAGTGTCTCAGTAAAGCTGACTAAAAGGATTCATGGCTACTAACTAGAATTGAAATAAAAAATAAATAAAATCCCACGAGTTTCTTATTAAAAACAAATTATTATTTTAAAATCACATTAAGACATCCACTGATTTCACCTAACTGTCTGCCAACTAAGTTTACACCTTTGGAGATCTTCACAAAAAGCCCCAGTCCTAAATAAAATACTACTATTAAACACAACCTCATTATCCATTTTATTAGGAGCACTTTACCATCAATCTAGGTATCACTTTGAATGTAGCCCATTTGTGTTACAAAACCTAATGCTATGAGCAGCTCACCAGTCATCTGTGCAAAAGGGTGTTTGGAGTGACAAAACTCTTATGTACTTACACATTGCTGAAGGATATTCAGAACAAATCTCAATTAGCAATAGCCTAAAAAGTTTATTCAAAGACTCAAACCCTTTCCTCATACTTATCTTCCAAAATAAATACAATTTAGATTTTAACTCAAATAACCTCAAGTATCTTTTTCTAAAAAAAAAACAACCCAAAAAAGGGACAACTGAGGTTCAAACTCTGTAGTTGATTTTCATACAACAGAGCTAGGTAGTGATCAATTATTTACAGACCTCAGTGTTTGAGATCTTTGGCAACTTTTTTCCTAATAAAAGCAGTCCTTAATGAATTTAACAATATCCTTTTTTCCCCTAAAGCACATTCCTTTTAGACTATTTCAAATGACTGTATACCATCTTTCCATCAACAGATATCCTATTTGAAAAGAGAACTCATATGTTTCAGCTTCGAGGATAGAATTTAATTTGCTTTTTTTGATTCCCAAGAAGAGAGAGGCAGACAGTGTAGAAACCTCCACAGGAAATTTTATATTTGGTTTCAATTTACTGAGTTCAGGTAGACAGCCTTCTCCTCCACCCTTCTGCATTTACTCTGTTGCTATTCAATTGTGGATGTTTGAACTGTCTGGAGTTGAGTCTCCTCTTTGGAGGATGTGTTTACTCAGTTTGTGCAATGGCTTTCCACAGATGAAATGGATTACTGAGCCCAGTCCATGGCTCTCTCCTTGGCTGCATGGCTGTCACTCCTCTCCTATAATCTTAATAGCACCGCATCTTGATTTTTTGTTAATTGTAGTTCAGTTCCTTATAGAAATAAAAATGCTGTGCTGCTTGGCAGTTTGCTTAAGAACAGCACTGAGTTTGAAGAAGCAGACCTGTATTAACTTTCTAAGCTTTTGTCACTATTTTCTGCATTTCCCACAGGCACCTACTCTTTTTTCTCAAATTTCTATAGTGAATACTCAGTAATGTATGTAAGAATAACAAGACCAATATAAGCTTAATTGCAGTTCCAAGACTTAAGGTTATTCCAGAATGAAACTAGTAAATAGTTGCCTACAGAAACAATCCTGATGGGGTTTTTGGGTTGATTTTTGTTCATTTGTTTGTTTAAATGCCATCCTCATTTACACCAAAACCACTGTCATATAATTAAGTTTAAAAATAATAAATAATAAACTACTAAGTGTTAAGGAACAAAGAAATATTAGAAATGTCTGTGGAAGAAAACAAACTTTTTTTAAAAAAAAGAATTGCTCTTCTGCTTTAGTCCTTTATTTATATGCAGCATAGCTTTAAGCTAGGAATTCACAGATGTTGCAATGTGCTGTATGGAAACAACATCAACAATTACTGCAATTTCAAACAACACTAATTGAATATTTTAACTGTCAAAAACACAAATGACATGAATTTGCTTTGGCAGCAAACAAAGCTGCAACAAAAACAACATCCAAAGATCACAATAATATAACTGCACATTCTTATCAAACAATGAGGAAACCATTATTTCTGAGCTTTGCTCGGAGTCCAAGTACTCAAATCTCAGTTTTCCTATGATGGCTCCTTTGTAAGTCTTGCTCTAAGTGACTAAGCTTGAAAAAATATTTCCAAATCATTGTGTTTGAATAGAAGAGGAACTATCATAATGAAGATCAGGAAGTAAACTTGCATTTAAGGAATGCTGACAAACATGAAAATTACAAAGGGCTGAAAAACAAATTATAACCACTTTTCCCCCTAATTTTTGTTAGTGCACTGAAGTAGAAAGCTGTTTAGTGAGAGAATTCCAGGAAAGAAATGGATGCTTAGAGCAGTGAAGGGAAAAAAAAAATCCAACAAAAACCTCAAGATGGTTTTCCTTTTAACACCATGCTATTCTGGCCATTTAATTATACTCCTTAAGGGAACCATCTATTTTGACCATACATAGTTTCTTCTGAAATGAGTTCTGTATCCCAACGCCCAGAACTGGAGCTCATTAGGAAGACAAGATGTCTGAGACTCATGGCCCGTCCAGGATGGACATCCTGTCAGCTCTGCATGGCAGCAGAAGAGACATTGCTGTGTTTGTCTGCAACATGAGACAACTCTTGTCTGCTCAGTCTCTGAGCACAGCAGAGAAACACCCAACTGCTGAAGGAAGGTGGCCATCACAAGCCTGTCACAGGAGTTACCTCAGGCAAACCTACTCCTTTCTTTTACAATTGGTGTTTTCTCATCCATTCAAAGAGTGGCCCAAAGAGATAAGATTTCTTCAGAAAGCCACAAGTTTTGTCTGAAAGAGAATGTCAGGAGGAAAAGAAGAGCTGGCGTTGTAACCTGATTTTTTGAAGAAAAGCAGCAATGACCTCTAGCCACTGCTGGTACTTGCAATCATGGCGAAGTGCACGATGAGCAGATATGGAGAAAGGGCATAATTAGACAGTAAAAAGGAAAAAAAAATGTTACCAAAAGCTCTTTTTTAAAGTATTTGTCGGTACAGACTCTGATGCTCTTGAGTTTCCTTTGAATCCAAGGACTCCTTTGAGCAGAACTACATAGTGGATGACCTAACAATGAAAATATTCTGTAGTGCAAAGACTAGAAACCCCTGAGGTGATCCCCAGCATTTCACCCTTCCCTCCTCCTGCAGGGAGACACCACATGAAAGAAACGAGGGACAGCTGGGACCCAAGATACGTAGGTATCTCTGAACATTTGGCTCCCATACAGGGACACGGCCTGCAGATTACAACATGTATGACTCACTGATGGCAAGGAGACTTCCAATATTCCAGCAGTATCTGATGGAAAGCTGTTTTTGGAAGGAGAGCGCCTTTGAACGTAACAAGCAAAGTTCATCTCAACTTTTTATTAACTTTGGCACAGTCACAAGCTTTCTCATGAAGTAAACTGGTTTTATTTATCAACCCAAACCAGATGAATAGTTTCCTTGATTATTCTTTCTGGCAACGGCAAATAATACCACGCTAGCTCAGGCTAAGATGAATGCAGGTGAAGATCATTTTGAGCTCTCAACCACCCCCCACCCCAAGTTCACTCACAAACCCAAACATCTTTGTATATCCAGCACAGCTACTTTATGCCTTTGTCTCCCCCTCAAACCAAGAGCTGATAATAATTGTGAAGAGCCAAAGACCTATCGGAACACGAAACACGAGGAGGACGAAAATCTGCTAAATGACACAGAGGTTAGAAGAAAACTGCCAATAATGAAAGGACATTTACTATCAAGAAACCTTGCTGCAAGGGAGAAAAACTAAGCTGCACCCAGGAGAAAGGGAAATTTTAACCAATTAGCTATATCATATTAAAGCAAGTTTATTTTAATTTGATCTAATTAATAGCTCTGTTTTACTAGTTCCTGCAAACCTTATTAGTTATTTAAATAAGGACCAAGACAAAGCAGATATTAGTACTTCATTGTCAGTGACAGGCATATATTCAGTTTTTACATTGAAATAGAGCTAAACCATATCACAGAGCTTAGAAAATGTACCTTTTTTTTAAAGAAAAAGCAATCAATCCCCAGAGACTATTTATTAAACACTTGTTGAGATTAAGATGCAACAAAACAGGAATGACTATCTCGGAGAGAGAAAAAAAAATTTCCTTAGTGTTTTATTATTTAAAAAAAACCCCAAAACCCAGCAATAAAACAAGGGGACATAAGATGTCCATTAACTTTAAAATTAATAGAACATTTTGATGTGGAGCTGTGAATGCTTGACTTTTACAGGACGAAGTCCATAAGCATTGATTTCACAGCACAGGCTTTAGTTCGTTTATATGCACCAGTGTATGAGCCACCGCAGAGCATAACCCCACTGCTACTTTCAGTTCAATACTGGATGTATGCTCTGGAAACACAATGCAGGAGAAAATTATCTGGTGTCTCACAGCCTTTCCTTGCCTCAGCCTTGTTGTTCTGAAAGCCTAGCAGCTGAATGTCAGTGAAAATCAATTTCTCTGAACCTTTTTAAACATACCAATAGTGAACTCCACAGCTCCACACTGATTCATCAGAAGTTTACAGCTTGTTAGTATCATTTTAATGGCCAAATATTTACACGAGTGTCAAAACACAAAGCAGTTTTAATCTACAAATGCTTCATGAAATTATTTGTCTGAAATAATTTACAAATACAATGGGATGGTAAATAAACACCCCTTTCATAGGCAACAGACAAATGTGATGCCATCCCATTTACTATTTATTCCAAAACTGTATATATAAAGTTAGATTATTATTTGATTCAGAGGTAAGAATGTCACTAGTAATACTGTCGTCTCATAAGCAGAATCAAAGTTAACATTAGATACAGCAATTCCACTCAGAATTTCCTAAGACAAGACATAATAAATAATGTCCATTAATAAATATGGAGATTTCAACATCTAGGAAAGTATATATGACAATCTCTTGCCAGCAGTGCAACATCATTCAGCTAAACTTTAAAAACTATTAAGTGCATTCAAAAATAGAAAGTCACAAAATTAAGCCATAGCAGGATAATTAGAGCATAAGACTTTTGCTTTTAAACCAAACTGCTTATTTTCAGGAACTAAAAAGGAAATTGTTTTTCTTGAAAGCTTAATTTTACACTGTAACTAATATTCTACATTTGCTTAACTATTTGTAAGCATTAACATGACAAATCTTTACTTGAATTTAGTAAGCATGTCACACATTCTATTGAATAAATGCCAAAAGAAGCTTGATCACCCAAGCACAAATAAGAAATTTTATTTTACTGACTTAACATCAACTAAAAGAATACTGTTTTTCCAAATTGTTCTTATTCCCTATCAGGGGTAACACACTCTGTGTATCAGAAACTGAACCCGTGTCACTGCTGTACTACAGATAAAAATATTTTTTTTGGCCAAACCATCAGAGTTGCCAAAGGGGATCTTAGGTATTCTTGCAAGGTATGGTCTAATGTGTTTTGAGGAAAAAGAAGTGAAAATGTCTGTGAGTATGTCTGTAAAGTATTACATTCTCCCAGACAACTCCACACGCCGAGAGGAGAGGAAGGAATATTTCATGTCAAAACCCCCCAAAACATTAAAGTCCAAAACTGGGAAGCAGTTTCTTCTCTTCTGAAGACTTCAGTTATTTGTATTATTGAAAAAAGGTTTTTGGCAAACATCCTTAAAACATTGACTTTAGTATTATTGCTTTTTTCAACCCTATTACTGACTGCAGTTATTATATACAACCTGCACAGCAAAGTGACTGCGAGATTATTTGCAGGGGAGAGGAGGCAGTGAAAGGAAACCGGTATCGCCAAACTCACGATTTGCTCCTTAGGAACACCAGACACAAAGGGAAAAAAAAAATTTCTTTTAATGTTCTGGGAGGATTTCAATCTGTGCTTTAGAAAAGGGGTAGATGTTTTTCCTCTCCTTGTGACACAGCCCTGAAGCCCAAAAACAGAGGGCCAGCATAGCAAAAGTCTTTTCCAACCTCTTCTCCAGCCCTCCTGTCCATGGGGCACGACAACCCCAGACGTGTTCTGATGTAAACCTTGACTAAGGAATCCATGATAGAAACACTTTCATTTCCCAGGCATACGGAAAACTCCAAAAACAGAGAGAGAGAAATGTTTCCTGAGCATTCAAGAGCCAACCCTATTCTTGGGACGCTTAAATAGCTCAGTAGCCAATAAAGTATGCCCTGGTAATCAGTTATAAACCGTGTTCACTGTTATGGCTTACACGTGCACAGGTGTAATGATGCAGATGCATGGATGTGCCTCCATCTCCAGATTTAACCTGTGTATTTCCTTTAGAGGGTTCAGAAATGTTGAAACACACTGAGAGAACGTTTAAATAAAATAAAAAGCTGTAGTAATGTTTACAGAATGACTAGACTATACAGTATGACAAACAATGAAATGGAAGGAAATAATCTCTGCAATCAAATTAAATACATAGAAAATTGACTTAAGTTATTTTCTTCCCCACTAAAAGAGGCATTAATTACAAATCATTCATTAGAAAAAGACTGATGGTAACATAATGTAAAAGATAATACACTGGCTACTTAAAACATCAGTATACATCACAGCTAGATGTAATACGCCACATTTACAAACTTGGAAATTCATTTACTGATTTGTGAAATAATTTTTTCAAATCATTAATAAAAGACTGCTTGAATAAAAGTCTGACTTTATTTTTTTCCATAACTGAAGCTAAACCTTAAATCTAAAATTGCTGCTGTTCCACAATTTGTATCAAGACTTCTATGACAATAACCAACATACTCTTCCTTGCTATGTGATCCTTCCTCCATACCAAAGATAAACACATAAACACGAAGTATCATTCAAGTGGAAATTTTAATGTATTTTTCCACCACTCCCAGGTTTAAATTGATTCAGTTAATTTCAACAAATATTTTGATTTGTCCCCACCATTTTTTTAGTATCTTTACAAGACATATCAGACAAATACGTTGAATAAATAAGTATTTCTTCTTGATATATAGAATGGTGGGTGAAGGGGGTGTGTGTGATTTTTTTCCAAAATAATTAGATTTATTAATACATTTAAACATTTAAATACATATATACATGTGTGACTAGAACTTTCAATACGAAATCAAAAGGAAACTATCTGCTGCTTATAAAAAAATCCCTATCGAACAGCAAACCCAATTATTGTTTTTGCACAATTCCTTTAACAGTCATAACTGAGCAACTGCCAAAAAGATATTCTTATGCCCATTTTGCCTGAAAGAAGAAATTAGATGATACTACTAAAAACTTAACATGCAAAACCAGAATAAGTTTGGAAAAGCTACTAACTGTAAAATGGACTTTTACCGTAAGGAGATATCACCAATAAAAATAAAATTTCAACCACATTTTCTTAATTTCTGTTCTGTGCCACTCATTTGATAGTTAAACCATTCCTTACCTTTACCAATGTTCACTGTAGTGTTTGTAGTGGGTTTCTGGACCAGGCTGATCCTTCATATTTTAGACAGTTTTAATTAATTGGTTTTTGCTTAACCTGGTGTTCTGCTTTCCTCCACTGCAGCTCTTACTCTGTACTGAAACCACATGAGTCAGGAAGGTTTTCTGTACTTACAGCTGTCCTGAGCAGACATCCACTTGCTTAATCCCCTAAAAAAAGTCAACTTTTCACACTGCTCACCTTTCTCTCCAAAACCTCTGAACAATACATTCTGTCCTGAAAACAATTTTCATCAGTAAAACAAAGGAATCAGCCAGCACTCAAAATCATCTTGAGACTACTTATTCACACATTTTTTTCTAGTACAAATGTTTGCAATATCAGAAAATAAGTTCTTCGGCTTGTTTCCTTTAATTCAACATTGCCCATTTTGCAATTTCTGCATTTTTGACATATATTTGCATTCCATACCCTATCAGCTGGAGCAGCTTTATAGGACTGGCTACACCTCAGTGTCTTTTTGAGCGTCACTGAATGAATACTAAAGTTCCTTTATAAAGGAATTCTATAAAATGACCCACTTCTAATACAAGGGATTGACTCGTGTTCATCCACCATCACAAGGATTTCTGCAAGCTTTGTGTGACTGCCATTGACTTCTCAAAGGGAGTTCTGACAGCTGAGGACAGAGGAATGACGTGGTCATTTTGAAAGGTACAGTTTAAGTTAAAATCTGAGAAATTAAAGCATTCAGAGAGAAGTTAAGAAAGAAATACAGGAATCCTAATAGCACTAGACCTTTTAAAGACCTCTTTTAACTCGTAAAAACACCTCAGTTCCAGAAAAAGATTTATTATTTTTATTAAATTGTGGTTACTGTTCTCCCACCCCGCAGATGACACACATGACCTCCACACCACTCTCCCACTGCTTCTCCCCTTCACTAAGAGCTATAAAACCCCAAAGCAAGCAACCAACAACCCCCCAAGCACACACATGAAACACCTTTGCCTTCAAAGATTTGTTACATTTACTGGCATCTGGAAATGGCCAGTAAGCAATTGGTTCTTACATTCTCCAGGGACCAAAACATTTGAAATGTATATGCTGACTTTAAACCTGTTCTCTGTGTTCTGATGTCGTTAGTCAGCACAAGATGAATGACCCCAAACTCTGAGTTTGATGTCAAGACAGCATAAATCCTAGTACAGACAAGTTTGTATTGCTCAGTTATTTCAGGTATATTCATATTAAAGTGCAGTACTTCAGTTGCTTTGAATGTGTCTAATATTTTTCTTACTCTCAACCATTTTTAATTTCTTCTTGTCCATTTAATGTATCTTTAAGCATAACATAGGACTTTTTCCAAGCTATACTGGCAGTAGTTTTTAAGAGACAGAATATCTGATTAATTGGTACATCACATTTCAGCCACCACAATTAATTAAAATGTAAAAAAAAGTAAAATTAATTAGCAAAATTACTTTCTCTTTAAAACTCAAACAGCATTATTGATGAACAAGTCTGTACAGCAAATGTGTCACAGAAAGACACGTCAGGCTTGAGGGACTCTACCTCTGCTTTCCTCCAAAGGCCTGGAAGAGCCACCAGCTGTTTTGTGGAATATTAGGAAAAACAGACTTTTGATGACAATAAAACAGTGAAAAAAGGGAACTGGGATGTTCTACCTTTTGCTGTTCATCTCTGCAGCCTTGTGAACTGTGGTCTGTGCATGGGATCTCAGACGAATGCTGCATTTTTCCTGTTTGGTTTGTTTTACATTTAGGAAGAAGTGTATTTATGGAAAAAGGTCTTGATATTTTCTTACTGGTCATCTTGAAAAGCAAGCCAGTGGAACTTATTTTCTGTTCTACATGATAACTAGTAAAACCCAAAAAATACAAGTTATAAAATATGACGGTAATTTCATTCTGAAATGAATTACGTATTGGACCAAAATCATATTTAAAATAGTAATTCATTAAGGCCACAATACTGCAAATGTTATGCACATGTCCAACTTCACCATCATGAGCTATTTTTCTGAAAATAAATGTGACAATTCATTGTAAGAAAATTAAACATCTGCATGTCTGCCTGATGAGCACTGAAAACATTCGACATCAGCAAAATCCAGAAGAGGCTTGTTACCGAACAGAACGAGGAGCTGTATCTTATTTTCCCAAATACTTCTGACACACTGCAGGTTCTTTTTGGCTAAGAGTCTACTAAAAAATTGCACCTTCCAATTGCACGGTGAAGCAGGTTACATGACATGCAAAAAGCAAACTGTTTAGCAATTATCATGAATTGCTGGGGCATTCTTACAGCAATTACAGGACTTGAACGGAGGAGTTAAACAAGGCAGCAGAAAACCTGCATTTAACTTTGAAGTGTCAAAAGCAGGTAAAATACAGGCCTTCAGTTTTAGGTGGAGCTCTTCTTTGCAGAGCAATTTAGCACAAACACCAACGTAGCTCTTCTTTAAGTGCTCTTACTCACTGACATCCTTTTAGTCTTTATTAAACCCAACTTTGATGATTTCCTTTGGCTCTGAAGAAATGGAAAAGATCGATTTTTTTTTTCCTAATGTTAAATCATCATATAAGCCTTTGATAGAAAAAAGGCTTCCTCCGATATTTCTTAAGCATTACTTGGTCATCATATAAATATTTTGTGCAAAACTCCGGTAGTCTAATAAGAAATATTGAAAAAAGGTTACTAAGTTCATTAATAATACCATGTGTGACATCAAACCAATAACAATTTTACCTTGTTATGAATCACTGCATTGCAAATTACAGAAAAAGGAGATTGATGAGAACCTGAGAGTTTATGCACTCTGAATATGTGCACATGAGAGAGGTCAACCCAGGGGTTTGTTCATCTCTGAGATGGAAGCAAAAAAACTGGAAACATTCAAGTGTATGCATTAAAAGAAAACCCTCTAAAACAGTAATTATTAATATGTATCTTGGGAGTATTATCAATGGTGATAAAACAGCTACTATTAATCTTCCTGCAATAAACTCAAAGTATCAGGGACTATCAGGTAAAGTTCTTTATAATGGAAATAATAGACACAGTGAAGAGTTTTCTCCACACAGAGAAACTGCTTGGCAATTCTGACTATCAGAGCCAGCAGCATTAACTACCTGAATACTGACATGGATACGGCCATCAAAACTAAAAATATGAGAAGTTATCCACTGCAATTACAATAATGTGCATCACAGATGCTAGTCTCCATGGAAATAACATTTACAATATAATTTATATGCACTAAAAAATAGTAATTCTTAGATTTCAATAATGAGCTTAAAAGTCACATTTTAAAGGGCTTAGAAGTTACTTTTCTGACAGAAAAGTTACATTCTCAGAAACAAAGCACTACGACTGCAGGTCATACAAATTACACTCTTATTAATAACACAGCCAAAGCAACAGGGACCTCATATGTATCTAGAACCTACATAATTGTATAACCTGAAATACCATAGAATTTAAGAGAACATTTTGCTATTTCTGCACTGCATAAACACACCTTTTTCTTAGCAACTGGTACATTTCTCATCAACATTAATGGCTGATGGCTATTAAAGCAAAGCACGAGCCGGAATAATATCCTGTGTGACCCACGGAGTGTTCAGACTCCCACATTCCCACTGAACTAGCTAAGCCCAAAGGAACTAAAGCAGATGTAGTAAAATGGTTCGTGATCTTAACAGCTCTTCCGAGATTAAATAGAAGACCCATCTGTATCAAAATGAAGTTCCTGTTGCATACAAGCCCCAGCCCCACCCTTTGCCCGGTAAAACCAGACCAACACTTTTCTGCTGAAATTCTATGTTACCATGGCCAGAAGAAATGAGGATTTATATTTCACTTATTCCGAATAATTGCTGCAAGAAGGCCAAGGTTTTGTATATAATAGTCTTTCTGTACCTAGAGAGGCAGCCAAACCACACTGAGTTGTTTTCAATTAAATTCTGGACAAAACACTGCAGTATAAACACTCAACTATATAACCAGTAAAGGTTTCCACGACCATACATCTATTTCTGGTTATTTTGTTGAACACATCACATCAAATCAATTTATTTATGGTTATAGGGCACAAGTCGCTGGCAGGCAGTGAAACAGCAGCTCAATGTCACATCTAATTAGTAGCACCAAGACAACAGCACACCTAGAAACCAGCTTTTCATTCTGTTACTGACCACCACTTATAAAAATTGCCACAACTATTAAACTGAAAATATCTTTACATCAACTCAGTCAAATACTGACAATTCACTTTGCAAAAGAAATCAATACCCAGCTCTATCTCCTCTGCACTTGAAAAATAATCCAGATTATTTTTTATACACATAAAGATCAACTTCCAACAGATCCAAGGAATGATTTAGAAACAGAACGTTAGCTGTAAATTGGAATCAACATACCAGCCAGCTTTGCAACTGAGCTTCTAAAAACGCTTCATGAAAATCCAAACATCTGAACTTTCCACAGAAGGGATCTTTGTGTGCAGTTTTCTCTCCACACAATCAACGTGACCATAACTGCCTAATAGAAAGAAGGATTTCCTTCCCCTATAGTCAGCTATCTGAATGACAAAAAAACAATTTATGTAACTGTGTCTTCTCCAGAAACCAATTTTAGATCTCACACTGCTAACACTAAAGCACGTAAAAGAGCTAAAAAGAAACATTCTTCCAGAAACAGCTTATTAGAAGTAAAACCAAAAAAAGTTACAAGAGGAACAGAACACTACCCATAGTGGAAGTTAAAGTTCATTCCTTTTGACCTTTTCTTTTTCAGTATCTTCTGGCTCAGGGAAGCAATATATACCATTTCCTCATCGCCCTTTTGTAAGGTAAATGAAAGAATGAATAGGAAATTATGTCAAGCTTAAAAACTTCTTTTACTTCAGCACTCACTATAAGTTCATCCACTCTGGTTTTATGCTCTATTATTTTTAAATTAGCAACAGATTTTATTGATAGTTGGTGAAATATATATGAAAAATACCCACAGGATTTCAGAAAGCAACATCTTTCTAGTTCCCTTTCCCCCTTCTTTCCTCTGTCACCAGGAACCCAGCTTGCCTGGGACTGTGACCAATTACCTCTCCCAAACAATTGAGAATTCACTCATTTAAATTGAGCAAAGGATTAGACAATACCACACAAGGCCTGAGAAATAAATCTAACTTTAAAAAAAGTCATATGGAAGAAGGTAAGGATAATTCAGCTTACACAATAATTTTAATGACCTTTATTAAAAAAAAAAAGAAGAAAATTGCATCCAATAAGTTGATGAAAACTTGTGAAATAATTTGAATACTTGGTATAGACCATGGTACTATACTTTTTTGATCATCACTGTAAGGGCATTAGTGAAACATCTCAAAAAAGGCATCGTTCACAAATGGCACATTCGCTACTAAGCATTCAAAATTCTGAGGTCTCTCTTTTAAAGTGATACTTTTAAAAATTTCATTTGAAAACCTACAGGCTTAAGACATTAGAATTCTATAGTGCAATGTGATGAATGATGAAACCCCTCACAGTAAAAAGAAGAGTAAACCCAACAAAATTTCTAATAGCAAAGCTTCGGGATACAAAATTACAAATTTAATCATCAGCTTGCTCCCAGTGTTATACAGCCACTTTCCTCCCACTAAAATTCAGTATTTTTTATAACCTCTGTAACACACTAAAAAAACCTACCAGAAAAATTATATTCAGTCAGAGTTTAGGTGAAAAAAAATAAAGGGGTAAAAAGACTGTATATATAGAGATGGGAATGGAAAGGAGACTGGAGATGGAAAAAAAAAATCAGATCTGGACTAGAAAACTGCAGTTTGTAAATCCATGGCTGCACTACAACAGCAAAACACCCCTAATTTTCCCACTCCTGTGACCTTTGATGAATAAAACATAATTATTTTACATCAACTACCAAGAAACCAATAGATTTAACTCAGCTTTTCAATGATTTGTGTACAATGATTCATTTCAGTAGAGACCTCCATGCATACACCACAATATATTAAGAAAAGAATTGCCTTTTTCGCATGAAAAAGGAAAAAAAAAAAAAGACAACTTGGGAGCTAAGAAAGCAAAACTATCAATGCTTTATTTTTTTACTTAGGAGTCTGTTAGCCTGCAATGCCAAAAGAAAATCATAATGAATAAACATGTGTGTTCATCATGCACAGCTTGCCCTTCTTCATGAACTCCTGAAGCCCACAAAACCAGCCTGTGACTTCCATACTTTCATACCATTTGATCAAGAGCATTGCAAAGTAATTAAACCTCAGCTAAATCTACACTATTAAGCCCGACAAACATCAAAATTAACTGTAATTTAAACGTTTTCAGCAGAAGCATCATTATTTCTTGCCATTTTCATAAAAGGACACTTTCCTGAGTTGAAACAGTATTTTGCATAGAAAGCGGTCCGAGGTTAAAAACGGCATGCAAGGATCATAATCTGAGTATCATGATAACATCAACTAATGAGTCATTAATAATTATTGAAAGAGCTATGGTTTTATCACACAGAGAGTGAAGTGCTTGCTACCACGGAGAGTATTGGCCTCTTTTGCAGGCCCTTCTCCACGGCAGCTGCCAGAGCTGTGGTCACACAGCCCGGATGGGGACAAGTGGCAATAGGGGCAAGATGCACCTGTGCCCAGAGGTGAGAGGAGAGGGATGGGGTGGTCCCACAGCAGCACCCTCGGGATCCCACGGCAGCAGGAGCCTCCTGGCAGCCAGGCTGCCCTGCTGGGGAGGTGTCCCTGCTGTGGGGGGACCTGACAGCCAACTCAGCCTACAGAAACCCAGAGCTCTTCACCTGGCCTCGCTGCAGCTCCCTGCAAAGCACCCAACAGGTTTCATAACCCAATATCTTTTCATTTCCCTTTCCCCCTTCTCTCCTCTGCCACCAGAAACCCAGCTTACTTGGGACTGTGGCCAATTACCTTCCCCAAAGAATTCACAGCTCGTCCATTTAATTGAAAACTGAACAAAGAATTAGTCAACACCATACAAAGCCTGAGAAATAAATACAACTTAAAACTCATATAAATAGCAAAGCTCTGAGGACACAGGGCCAAGGAGACTAATGAAGACTAGAGCCAAGCTAGGCCACCTTCTTGGTTTAAGTCTCTGCCTGGGTAAACACACTTTTTTCCAACAGAAGTTCAAACTCTATTTTATAAATAGCTGTGCTTTCTTAAAAAAAGAAAAAAGAAAAAAAAAAGAAAAAAAAAAAGAGTTGGTATACAGAAACTCAGAGGTATCAAAAAAAGGAGACATAGCTAAATTAATACAAAGATGAGACTTTTCCAATGAGCAGTGGGACACTTTGAAACGGATATCAAAGTTATGCCTCCAGATTTCAGTGACACTCAGTCAACATAACTACCTTAAAGTAGTATGGCTAAAATATGATTTTCTGAAATTCTTAAATAACAAAGAATTGCACTACTAAACAATAACCAATCAAAAATAAATCTTAACACTAGATAAGACCCCTAGCCAACAATCACATTATATAGTATTCAAGATAAATGACAGCATGGAACTAAATGGAAGTAAAGATATGTTGGGGAAGAGGTGAAGTGATAGACGCTCAAAAAAAGTTTGTCTGCATCTACAGTGCACTCATGAACATTTTGCTTATCAGCCACACTCTCTCTCTTACAGAAGACATTGCTTTAAAGTATTTCTGGCCAGCTGATAGTTACTGGCTGCCTGCTCATTCAGCATTCTCAACTGCTACTCCTTCCTTAATAAATGCTACGTAGAAATGCATGATACCTACAGATACATAAAAACATGACTGTACACTACAAGTCCATGATCTATTTGCAAAATTTTCACTTTTCAGTAGTGACAAATCAACCACTGCTCTCCTATTCTGGGTTTATGCTGCTGCCTCAAGAAAAATTCCACTTAAAAAAAACTTCAATCTGTTCTATTGACAGTAGAAATTTATACTCCTGCACTTTGCATTTGTCAATACATAACACTTGAAGCTTACCTAGTAATCTGTAGAACTGCTAGACACCAGTCATCAGGAAAGCACACAGCAAGAAAAAGAATCTAGCTTTCCAAAGGAAGAATTTCTTTCAGAAGCTGGTTGGTAAAGTTATTCCCCAGTAAAATGCAAAAATAAAAAATAAGAAAGAGTGTCAAGTTTCAATGTCAAAGATCTACTTCTGATATAGACAGAAGAGAAGAAAGAGAAAGGAATTTGCATGCACCTCTCCCGTTCTACCACTGCTTTGCTGGAAAGGAGGCCCAGGATAAAATCTGTCAAGACCCACACAGCGTCTTTCCCTTCACTGTTCTTCCTGCAGTCACAGCAGCATTCCCTGAGTCTTTTTTACTGTAGATTTAAAACATGTACATCAGCATTTGAAGAGTTATACACCAGGTCGAGGATTTGGCAAAATCAAAAAAGAACCATTTGCTCCACTAAATTATTTCTGAACGTGCAGAAAGGAGTGTATTGTGTCCAGGACACATTTCCAGTGCCTTTGTAGGTTACTACTTCCATCTGTTAAAACAAATTCAGAAATAAAACTAACCTCTGTAGAAGTAAATTTTTTCTTCTAAGTGAGAATCAGGTTCTTAATTTTCTGGTAAATCTCATTTATTTTCATTACAATTACTAGATATGAGTGAATATTGCTTTAATGACTTGTCATAAAATTTGTTCCTCCTAGCAGCTATTTTTAAAGCTCGGGAATTAATTACAACTCTTGGTTACCTCAGTCATATGCAACCAAGACTTTTGGTTCCTCATGCACTCCTACACATCAGTTGGCAAGAACCTGAATGCCTCTGCTCACAACACAGCAGCCAAAAGTTTGCTCCTAGTTATTACAAACATTTTTAGAATACTTGCTATTTCAGATTCTCTTCCAATAGCTAAAGCTTCAAGAACTCCAGTGGAAATACAAACATTTATCAAGCTTGGCAAAAAACTTATTTTAAAAAAAATGAATTATTTTCTCAAATATTTTTTTGCAAGGAATAAAAATCCATCCTAGATGCTTCCATGTTTTGGCTAAACACCCATTGTAGCCAAAATGAAGAAGTTTAATACTACTTTCTCTCCCCAGCAGGTCTGTACCTCAGATGTAATCTTGATGCAATTTAATTAAGAATTTTTAGGCTAAAACTGCCTCCAGCCTGGATTGCCTGCTACACAAAGAAAGTTTATTCCATCTGAAGCCATCCCTACAGATATATGCTTAGACTAGTCTGAAGACTAAATTAGTCTTTTGTGAATTATTTTTATTTAACTAGTTGAACTCAACAGCTCTGCTGCCCTCCCCTCCCTGTGTAACAGTATAGTCTGTCACATACTATTCAGCAAAAGTGAAAATACAATTTGAAGAAAAAAGACATTTTTATCAATGAGCACTGCCTGGCTGTGTTCAGGAAGGGTCTGAGCCAGCTTGGCCTTGACCTGGCTGGAGCTGGGACAGATTACTTCCAGAGGTCCCTGCCATTCTAACTTACTGACTCAACTCAAACGGATACCTTGTCTAGATACCATTTTAATCTTTTTTGGGATTATATATATTTATAAAGAAATGCTTGAAATAAAGCCAATTTTTCTGCTGAAGCCAGCTGCTCAACATTTCTGATAGTACGACCACATATTTCCTGGGAGTTTCTTGAACCTATAAATAACACACATTAATCAGGCACTTTAAAGATTCCAAACCAGCCAAATATTCACAGCTACTCTACTCCCATGAGCTGACTTTGCTGGGAATGTTATTCTTGTCCTACTTCCTCTGCTCTCTTTTTATGCAGCAGAACCGGTGCAGGTATTTATCACTGCACATGTTCCCCTGCACCAAGCCAACAGTCACTGTTTGCTCTTCCTTACTGCTGTGCACAGGCACAGCTTTTTAGTCCAGGCCAGCCGTGTGCTCTTGAGGCAGAATTTCCCATGGTCCCCACCTCCTGTGCTTTGATTTGCATTAAAAAGTGCTCCTGCTCCTGGAACACACCAAGTGCAGTCCCTGCAGAGGAAGCCACACCAGTGTGGCAGCAGTGGTGCTGCTAATGCTAATCCTGATGTGGGCATTCCAAGAGGACAGAGCAGGACTGCGGCATGGAAGTCCAGCCCTCAGCCCCGAGGCTGTACCGGCTCTAACAAGAGCAGCCTAAGCACCCTGCTGCCCACTTCTCTTGCAAAATGCACATCCATTTTCCAAACTTTCTTTCATTTATTTATATGTACATGTCTATAGAGAGGAGAACTTGATCTACAGTCTGTACATAAGTCTTGAATCCAGAAATAGAGTAATTGCCATATTGGTGTGTTTCACAGTCCCCAAGAAAAGACTACACAGCTCAAACAGAATTGCACTTCACGTTTCACACAAATACCATGTGACTGAACAGCAATTTGTGACTTAAGCAAGTTACTTGTACACTTAACTAGTCCAATGATATCCTACTGTAAATGTGCATCTGATTTAAACCAGTGGAAATCACTGGTTTGAAAGGGGGAGATTTACAGTGGAGATGAACCATATGTTTGTTTGCATTAGAAGTTCTGAACACTGTAATCCTATGCTCCCTTCACGTGTAGCTCACATTGTTACGTAAAGTGATTGTTTTTAGTTTACAAGCTGCTGTACAGACTATTCCTGCTATATTCCCACAGATGTGTGATTTGACTACTGTGGGACCTAGAAACAGATTTCTGCAATTGCTCTCTAAACATCAACTTTGTTATTTCTTGACTCTGTTATAGATCACTGGAGCGGTAAGTGCTGATCAACTCCAGTTTCTCAAGGGTCATTTATTGTATTTGCAAGTATATACATTTTTTAATGCACGGTCAACTTGTTATCCATCAGGCTTCCATATATATTTAACTGAAGTGGAGCAACTGATGTTTTTCATTATATATACATATTTATTAAGTGCATGTAGTTATATATATGCACAACTTATATATTATAAATATACACTTTTTATGTATATGCTTTTATAATTAAAAAACTCCAACAAAAAAAATCACACAAAAAATATTTCTGCATATCTGCCTCAGGTTTCTAAAGATTTCGGGTTTTTTTCTTTCCTTCAGCCAAGGAAAATCTCTAGCTTTGATTAACCTCAAATGGATCTGAGGGTGCACAGACATAATATTTGTTCCAAACTAAGCATCTAAAAATGGAAAGGGATGACATAAGTATAGATCTGAATATACTGACTTTTGGTTAAAGTATCTGTGAAGACACTCATAGTTCATAAATTCTATTTATCTCATCCAAACTCTGACAGAGATAGCCTTTTACCAGATTGCATTAAGGGAAATGCTCCATTTTCTAATGATGATTTACTACTGATCACTTCTGATCTGCAGGTGGCCTTTGCAGAGCATCACTCTGCTCCCTCTAACCTTAATACACCAGGTGACCTTTTAGTCATTTCATTTGTATGACGGGAATCAGCAATTCCAGGTTTGATCCCCAAGGCTTTTCCAGGGCAATTGCTGTGCTGCCCACCCACATTATTCTCTTATTCCTCTCTGCCATCATTACAGAGCTCTGGGAGAACATGCACTGCACTTGCCTGATGAAATTTTTGCTTATATATATATTTTAAAATTATAGAAACTAATTTTAAGATGCTTGGTCACCATTAAGAATCACTTATCTTGCACTGATAATTACCTTAATATTCACTTTTGCCTACAAAGTGAGATTTCACTCCTGCTATTCTACAGACATAGAACAGCCACAGTAACTGGTAATGCAGTAACCACTGAAAATTTTAACAACATAAATACACCAAACACTGTTCTCATTCACTCTGTGGGGCCCCCATGTGTTGAGCTCCACCAGACCTAGAAGAGACTTTTAACACTGAGACAAGCACCTAATTTCTGGTTCAGCTTGTGATTGAAGAGGGAGGAAGAAAGGAAGAAGATAAATAGTCCATTTGAGATAATGTTCAGTTAAATAATTACATTCTAGGAAGGCAAGATGTGACACATGTAACAACACTGCATTACCTTGAGTCCAAGAATCTGAACTGCTTAAATCATTTGACTTCATAAAAATAGTTACAATACATTAAAGTGTACTCAGAATAAGGAATTCCTCCCACAAAATTAAAGGCTTTCTTTGCAGTCACTCAGTACATTTTATGCCTGTATTTTGACACTTGAGCCACAAAATTTAAAATGACTAGACATCAACTATTTGCGGTGTATGAAAATACATTTCTATTCCACTGAAGGGCATCAGATACCTACGTTAAAGAATGGTAGATTTATTCGTTAAATAATTAATATTAATAATTATTTCATAGTTATTAATTAAGGAATTTTTAAAAATCCCCATTCCAACTTTCTTCCTGGTATGCAACCTGATGATGCATTTGTTTAAGCTAATGTAATTGTTAATTTAGCCAGTGTAAACACAAAAATAGGAATTAGAACCAAGCAGCTGAGATTTCTTGTATGGTCTTCTCAGTAGTTATTAATGCACTCCCAAGTCTATAAACAGGTGAAATGTTCATACTTGGAAGCAAGGACAATATAAGATTCCTGAAGGGCAGAAGTTAAACATCAGCTGTTCTGTGACAACTACAAGCACTTGCCTATCCTTTGACAATCTGCAGAAACTCCAATGTAATTTTCTCTTCCTTAACTGCAAGATGAACTTCCAGATGACGAACTGCTTGTGGCACGCTCAGCCAAGTTACCACTGAGCAACTTGCAGTCAGAAAAGAACAGCTCTGCAACTCTGCCATGTGTCAAACCTGCACACATCTCACACAGATTTTGGAAGATGACTGGTTTTAGGAGAGTTTGTGAGCACCAAGTGCCAGTACCTTGCTATTTCTTAACAAGTATTTTTACTCACAGCCACGGGCCTCTCTTCCGCAACTTTTTACCCCACTCCCAGGCTTTCTCTCTGGAAAACGTTTCTGTTCAGTAATTACACGTTCAAGCCCAGACTCCCTTTCTTCATTATTTTGGGAGACATAACTGTTCACCAATGGAAGGAAAACAGCTGTCAACATGCCCAACTTGATGAGGTCCTGATTTGATAGGGAAACATTGTAACATCACTAAAATTCATACAAATGAGTAAATTAGCTCCAATCCAGTTACTACCACCTTAGTAAGAACAGATCCCAGTCTCTAAATCTGAAAAGATAAAACCTGTGTTAGGAATAGGTTAACTATTATAAGGTCATCAGAGAAAATATATTTTAAAAGTAAACTGGAAGGCTGAAGAGGAAAACAAACTACAAACCAATGAGAATAGAACCAGCTTATTCTTCCAAAGGTGGCTGTGGATATCTGTGTTTAAGTAAGTCCCTCCCCTTCCACTCCAGCCACACGAGGCAGCCTCCAACCCAAGCTGCCAGCTCATCTGGCCATTCGACTTTGCAATAGGATATAACGAAATAATTGAAAAAGTCATTCCAGAAATACTGAATTACCCAGGAACCACTTTGTGTACTCTGGTCAATAAAACACTCTTATCTCTCTTACAATAAGCCATACTGTTTATACAAACGAAGTTAGCTTTCATGCATCAGCCATCTATTTATTTAGCAAGATCAGCTATCACTGTAAATCAGTTTCTTTGCAAATGAGAAAGACAGCTGTGGTAAAACCTACTTAAAACTCTTTACTGCATTCAGTATTGGACATGTTGCAGAACAGGTGACAAGAATATGAAAAAAAAGTCACCAGCACCACATCTAGTGACACTCTGAAACAGTGTCCACCTTTACAAGCATTTCTAAGGAAAAGGTATAATTTACTGTTTACTTAATAGTTTTTTGTATTTAAATATGAACCTGTACCTTAAAAAGTATGACAAGAAAAGCTTATAACTGCCACTCAAAATGGGTACTATCAAGATGATACATAAAATAGTCAACTGAAAGGTAACACAGTCTGTACTACAGGTTGGCTATTACATGCACAAAAACACAGCAAAAATGAGTTTCTTTTCATATCAGCTCTGTAAAAAGTACATTAATCTTTTCATCTACTATTTTAAATTTGAGACTCGGCGAGTCAGATTTGTTGGAAGCAGTCAATGTCTGCAGCGCTCCAGGGAAAAATCACAATGTCAAATTTGGACATAGGGAGAAAAAGGTGCAGGGAAGTGAATCTCCAGACTTGGATGCACGTGGTACATTTAGTACTGACTGCTGCCAAATGCCAGAGTGGAGCAAGTTCCACTTTCTGCCTGCCCCAGTGAGGGTGTCCATGCCCAGGGATGCAGCACAGGACAGCTTCTGATGAGCAGGTAAGAAGTACCAGGTCAGACTGTGACTCGAATTATGACATTGGGTTCTAAAGAACTATCTGAATATACACTGAAATAAACCCCTCTGTCAGTTGGGTTTTGGTGGGGGTTTTTAATGTTCACATTTGACAGTTTCTAAGCAATAAAGAACTACAGTGTGTTTTCACAGAAGGTTGTTCATTAAATCACAGTAAAGCTTTCTGAAGCCACAAGTCAAAAAGCTTAAATGTTTAGGATGAGACTGAAAAAAATCCTGATGGCCTTCAAGTTTATTTGAGAGACAGATTACAGAATATTATGTAAGGCACAAACCTCAGAACTATTCCCCATTGTATTTACAAATATTACCAAGTTTTACAAGATCATGAATTTTCATAAAAAGTGACATTTTCAAAAAGCTTTTCTCGCTTTAATCCTCCTCCTTTCTTTTGATAGGATTAAATGCTGAAATGGCAGGCTGTTAAATAAGCACAGTGAAATGCCAACTGTGAGGCATTTAACTCCCTGTATTTACAAATTAACATTTCACAGTTGCTTTAAATTTTGACATTATAGTTTAGTACCTTCAGGCAACTCATTTCAGAAGGTGCTGGATTTGATTTACATTATTTTTCATTTCAGATTCATATGTTATGGTACTGGAATACCTTGAAGTTTCCCTTAATCTCTGATAAAGGAAATTTAGTTTTATGAAAAGCTGAGAAATATTGCTCTTTTTTTTTATAAACAGGTACCAACCAGCCTGGAGATTGAGGCCCATATATCTTCTATGTATACAAATTCAAAGTGCAAGATTGAAAGATGGTGTTATAGGTCTTCCCCTTGAGTTTCTCCAGTGCTGACCACCATGTTCAAAATGAACGGGAGAAAACATCAAGCAGTATTCATTAAAAAGCACTGGGATGCTTATCTTAATTTTTTAATTCTTTCTATTATTAGGTTACTTCAGAAGGTATTTGTGTGCTTCTGAGGCAACTGCTGCAAGAGTGAATCCTATGGGCTACCAGACACGGCATTTTAGATGGAAATTTTTACTTTGCAGAATATGAAATGCAGTTTCAGTAGTGCTAAAATTAATATTTACAGAAGGGATTTCCAAAAAAATTGTAATGAAAAACCCTACCAACAGGAAAAAAGCCCCAATACTTACTGCCTGTAGAAATAAGAAACTGTGGAGAAACATGAATCTGTGGCTATTCTTACAGTACCACCTCAGACAACACAGTTGACACCAGAGTTTAAAGGTGTTCCCTCATACTTTTCTTGGGTTATCTAACTTATTTCATGATCAATAATGGTTCTCTTGTGCTCCTGAATTTCTATAAAAAAGACTTTAAGAGAAAACTTGGAACAGATCCATTTTTGGTGTGCAGTTGAGAACCTCTCCCCTTTACTTTAGATTCCTACAACTAATAAAAAGCACAAACCATTTACAGTTTACATATGTTTTCAGGGTATAAGAGTATCAGAAGATACTAATCCCTTTGCAATAGTTTCTACAATTTCTAGAAAACTACTTTACCATAAAAATCAATATGTAGATAAAAGAAACATGACTACAAAGATTTGCAGAGCAGTTAATAAGAAACAAGATTTTCACTTCAATACAACTGCACTTTTGAGTCATTCTTCTCTCCAGAGGTGGATCCAGAGAAAAGCACCACCATCCACAGAGCAATCAGGGCACTGCAGTCAATGCACAGGGTATTTAAAAGCTACTTCAGGTCTCTGCTACTCATACCTCAAGTTCACCACTATGTCCATTCTTCTGCCAGTTCTAAAGAAGGCAGACTATATTTTCCTCTTATGCATAAAGAAACTTTGATTTTTGTTGAAAAATCCTGCTGTTCTTTCACAACACTGTACAGGAAGTGCTGGCACTGGTAAAGTCACAGCAAGAGTCTCACCAAGGGTAAGAGGGCCCAGGGTTTGCTCTGAACAGATGTGCTCCAAGGGAAAATAGAACAATTCTTTTTGTTTGTAGAAATCAATCTGGCACTGCTGACTGGCAGTTCAGTGGACATAACCATCCACATTTATGATACAGCCTCCCCTTCATATCTACAAGCATGTATCTCATTTTTAGAGATATCTAATTATTTAACCATAGAACACCTGACTAGTAATCCAATGCTGCTAATGCTATTTACTGCATCCTAGCCACACATAATTGAGTTTTACATAGCAACGCACTGATTAACGCTAATTCCGGCAGCATGTACTACTAATTAAGATATTTAAGCATGTTTATGTGTTTCACATGGGAATGTCCCAAATCACTCTCTGAAGTCTTACTGGTGTTTCAGGTTTGACAAACATAAGCCTGAGACACCTTTGTATTGTAACAGACACTTCAATAATGCTCCAGATACATTCAGTAACACAGCACCTTTTTTCAAAATCAATTGTGACATCTACTAATGTTCCATAAATTCTGGGATCAGATTAAAGTCTTGCCAAAAGTCATTACAAAGTATTAAACATGTCTAATCTTTTATCACTACTACTAACACAATAAAAAGAATGAAAATGTCAGGAAGTATAGAAAGTTATGAGAATTTTCCTCAGGAACATTGTAGAACATAGTCTGAATCAGGGGACATATTGTCATCACTTTGTGAGGTTTGTATAAATTAGACCCTTTTAAACAAGAATATATCTCTTAACTTCGACTTTGTCTGCTATTTCTCCTTCATAGTTTCTGAAGTTATTATTCATTCTAACTTCATCTTGAGTAAGTATTGCACATGTGAGCATTAAAATAAGGATTTAATATTAGAAAGATATTAAGTATTGCCATCAGCTACCTTATGGTCAATACTGCATTAGGGCTAATAATCACATGATAGAAGTAAACTTTTTGTTTGGAAAAATACCATAATTTTTTCATTATATCTTACTATTTAACTACCCACACAGTTAATATTTCTGAAAAAAAAATTAAGTTCCAGTGTTAAATCTGTCAGCAACACTTTCTATTTTGTTGAGGATCTTTGAAAATACTCTTACCACTCAGTGAGATGTCCCAACATTCTGCAACTTAGCTTGCAAATTTAACCTGATTTCCTAAGGAAAAGAGATTTCCATGATTTCACTACATCTGTTGAATATAAATTGACAACCAAAAAGTAGTTCTGCAAGTTGCTAATTTTCAGTTTCCACATTGTCCCATATTAAGACTTTCAAAAGCAGGATCTTTAAACCAGGCCACCATTCCAGTGGCCTCAAGTCCAAGGTGGTTGAGCACAGTGAATTCTCCAGTGCCAGCTGAGCTCAAGATGCAGCAACTCAAACCAAGGAGTCTCTGCTCTCTGGCAGTTTTTACACACACTTAATGAAGGACTGCACACAGATGCACAGAAAACCCTCCCAGACATTGCGGGCCAGATTTCCAAAAACTTAAAAAACTTTTAAAAACTGCCATTTCACTTCATCTGCCGACACAGAAGATGAGTTTTTGAGAGTCTCTCCCTGAGTACTTTCCCGCAGTTTTAAAAAGCAGCCATTCCACCCTCACTCGTTTATTGCTGCTGCCATCTGCTGTCACAAATGCATCGGTGCCACAGTGTCTGCTGAGTGTTTTTCCTTTCCTCTTCTCTTAGAGTATGAAAGAATGTGTTCTAACACTGCTACCCAACGTCTAAAAATAATCACTCACTAATTTGTCCAGAGGAGTGCACTGGTAAATCAATGCATTGCTACCTCCACTGCCAGAGCATCAACCCCACAGATCCATGGATGTTTTCATATACAGCTGTTGCTCAGCCATACAGCCTTTTTGGCAAAATATAATATACAGTAAGCTGGAAACAAGTATCACAGCGTTTGTTACAAGGATTGTAGAACCAATGCAAAGCGGAATTTAATGGTGGAAAATGGAATGAGATGTTGAAATTCTGGATACTTGCTGCTCCAGTGGAAAATGATGCAGGTCTTCAAACACAACTCCAGTCAGACATAACAAAGGTACAGGCTTAAGTTAGTAGCACTCAGCAGAGGGTAAAATGCAGGACAGGGATTTTTGTTCCAGTGATTTCTTTACGTGAAACCAGCTGTTAACATGAAGTCTTTCTAAAGCTTCGGGGGTTTTTCTTCAATAAGCACATTACTTACTGCTCAGCACAAGCCCAATTCAATTTGATTACTAACACAATATCCCTTTAATGTAAACCTGAAAGGCTCTTTCATACATCACACCTCTTCTTTGAAGAAATAGAAAAAGGTCATTCTCACCCTCACACACAAAGAAAGGCAGGCAATCTGTAGGCTGTATGCTGCTAAACTCCTGTTATCAAGTGTAATAATTAGTTAAACACTACCTCACAGTAGTGGCCAGGCAAAGACAGGTGAATCTTACCCACTTGCTTTCCAAGCACTGCCCCACAGGACAGGACTATAAAATGCATATTTTCCACTCTTTTATAACATGACTATAAAATGTGTATTTTCCACTATTTGTTTTAGTGCAGCTGGTCAGCTGCATTCAAACCAGGGACAGTTTCAAGAACAGTCATGAGAACTGAACGTGATGTTATCCATACATGGTAATCTGACAGTGGACTAACAAGTAAATAACTGGTGTGCTATATTTTGGGTTTGGTTTTTTTTCTGTTATATCATCCATTTGATTGCCTAAAGACACACTTTCTAGACAATGTATCAAGAGCATAAGACAAACTGCAATATGCAAAGATTACACCCTTTTTTTTTTTACCGTTTTAATAGAACTTCTTGATTTTTCTTCCCAAACATTACTGCTCAGCTCCATTGTGCAATGAACATTTGTTTCTCTTTCATAGGATCCAAACATCAGTAACCTGAAATAGAAAAGCCTATGGTAAGAACTGTAATACCATTACATATATCCCAGATAGCACATTAAACTCCCCATCCTTCATTTATACACTGTTATTACCAATGGGTACCCATACAAGTCCAGAGAGAACAGATTCCACAGGCACAGCATTACACCAAAGGAAAGACACTGCCACCCTCTAGTGGAAGAACTCCAAAAATATAAAATACAACAGAATTTTTAGCTAAGGGGTTTGTTTGAGTTGACTTTTTTTCCTACAGTGTTTTACTTTCCTTTTTTTTGTTTTGTTTTGTTTTTTGGGGCTTGGGGGGGGGGGGTTGGTTTTCTTTTTTTGTTTGTTTTTAAATAAAAGTGTTCAATTGGCATTTTTTCCATAAAGGACTTTTGTTTTATTTTAAGAAGAGCAACAATGGCCACTAGAGTATTCCACTTCAATCCTATACATCACAATGTGAAGCTCTTCTTGGTTTAAGAGAGTGCTACTGCAGATTAAAGTCAGTTTACTACTGCTTGTATTCATATTTCACTACACTGGGATTCTCTTATCTATGATTTTTGTAACATTCACAACAAACGAAAGAGTTGTTCTTCATGCATGATACCCTATTCCAGAAGGCAACAAAGCTTTTCAGACAGACATCAGTACTAGAAAAAAACCCCCCAGATTATAAACTTTAGGCTATAGAACAGCAATCAAGTTGTTCATACCTTATCTCACAGTAGCTGGAAGCAGATAAATATTTTGGAATAAAAACTTCAAACAAACCTTACTCATTTCAAAAGAGCTGTTAAGATTTTAATTCCCCCTCAACTTTCTGCATACATTTGACAAGAACAGTTTCTAAGCTTTCATCCCAAGTATCTTATTTCTGATTGTGATGTGTTACACAGTTCTTTAGATGATGCAGACAAAAGCTGTCAGGAAAATATGTCAATTTTCTCTGCTTATCTTAACATTGTTAAATAATGTTTCTAGGTTAAATATTTGTAATCAAAAGTGCCTCATCTTTCAGATGTGGAGATTTGTAGCAAACATATTTTGAAAATTAAGTAAAGCTATTGAAGACAACTTTCCCCAATAATTAGAATGAGTAAAATGAAGACAACCCAAGGGTAAACACCTCTGACTATGTCAGCTCTCAAGCTTGCTTCTGGTCACTCAGACACATTCTTAGGGAATTTTTCAGGGGTACTTATGGTCCCTCTAGAATATCAGCACAGGAGCTATTTCGCTGTACTGAATAGAAAAACAAGCACACGAGATAGCTCAAAATAGGAATAGAACAATTTTGAGCCAGAACTGCAACATAAAAGTCACAACGAAAATGAAGAGCCACACTGAGATTTCACCTTACAGCAGGTTAACAGCACCTGTTAACCTGGTGTAAAGTGAACAAACACATCACAAGACAGCCAAACTACACAATTAAATGTTAAAGAGCTCTTCATGCTGGAGTTCGGAGCTCAATTTCCAATTTCAGAAAGACAAAGGTGAAATTTTAACTTCTGCTACCCTAAGAAAATTTTTGTTTGAACAGTATCTCCATTAATATGCGAACAAAGGTGCTGTACCCTGTAAGACTGCAGCACATGAAGAGTGACATTATTATATATAACTATGTATTAAAAAGTTATCTATATCCTACAGATTGAAAAATGCCCACTTTATGGCACAGTTTTGGAAGTGTATTCTTGCCTAATATTATCAGAGTTTATGAGCTTTGTTACATTCTTCTGTGTCTCTTTAAAATAAAAGAAACAAAACCAAAATTTAACAAAATGTTGCTTTGTTTTTCCATTTTTCTTAGAAGTTTTAAGATAATGACAGAAAACAGCATATTTGCAACAATTAAGATCTTTGAGGGCATCACACTTGTTGAAAACTTGAGGTTTTTGTACAGATCAGATTAAGATTTGCAAAACATATTCCTTATTATCTCTTCACACCAAAGTTCCCATCTTTTCATTAATTTACGTGCAAATTTAATTTTTCTTTTGACAGCATGACAGCAGAAAATTGCTAGTGTCAAGCCTAAAATTAGAAAAGAAGTACGAAAAGTGCAAGTATTTGGTCACGTGAAGAGTATAATTTAATTAAACAGGCCATTTATAACATAGAAAAAGTTTGCTAAATGTTTTACCACTATAGTTTCATCACTGATGTCCAGAATTAAGCAGGAGAAGTAGCAGAACTCCATTACTAGACTAGATGGAAAAATTCTACACCAAATTCTGTACAGAAGTTAAAGATCATCTACTGTACTGAGAAAATATAAAACCTTCTGGGCCACTGAGGAAAACTGAAAACTACACAGAAATTAAAGTGATCTTTTATTCTGGAATGAGAATGAGAGAATGAAAAATGTTCGGGTCCCTATGGCAGATATAAGTGTAGAAGTCCTGGATGTCAGCACACAGGGCAGCACTGGGACTTGGCCCAGCCAACCTTCACACCACTCACAGAGGGCTGGTGAAAAAGGGAAATTTGATTATTATCATTTTTATCACTTTATCATATACTTTTGTATATATTGTATGTTTCTTCTTTCACTACCAAAATTCTCTATTTCTCTTGCTACCTCATCGATCTCTTCAGATGCAAAGCAAGATTATCTACTCACTGAGGGACTCTACGCACAGCAGTTGTAGCTGTTTAGTCCAAAAAAAAAGGGACAACTGGAAGATCTGAGGAATTACTGTGGATCCAACAGTCAGACATCTCGGCTAAGAAGTGTCTGTTGAGACAATTTTCAAGTGTGTGTTGAGAAATTCCAAGCTGCATAAAACACTCGGATTATGTCAGACCTGACAAATCAGCAACTGCATCCTCTCCCAGCCATCTGATGAGCATCTGTGACAGCTGAAATACTGAGAGGTCACATGATGATGTCAGACTGAGCAATCTGGGCTCTCAATGCAAAGAAACACGAGCTGATGCTGCACAGTGTTTCAGATTCGGGAAAGACAACATTTAAAAGATTACTTTCCAAAACAAGAACAACTGCACACAGTGCAAGGTGGTCATTTTAGCCCTCATGACAAAATCAAATAAACCACTGGGCTGAAATTGGAGAATTGCTATGAAGAGAGATCGGAGTTCCCTTACTCAGTACAGTCAAAGGGGAAATGCTCCTGGTGGCCAAGGAATGCAGACGGTCATGTACTATCCTTGGATCATCCACAGAAAACATCACAAAGATAGGGAGACAGGTAAGCAGGAATTTTATCACAAAAATATAACCACTGCTGCCACCACAGAACCCTTGGAAGCAGAAGAATATCTTCAGGAAATTCACAGCACTGATAAGCCACATTAGTACAGCAAATACAGCTCAAATGGTTGTACAGTGCTACAGAAAGGAAGTGCAAAGAGGAGTTCTTATGGGAATACAAGCAATGAAAAGAACAGGTTAAAAAAAAAGTCTTGCTGAAAAGCTCTTTAGTCCCTTAAGAGCAGAACTGCATAGGACTAGATCAAAGCCTTAGCACTGCTTGGATAAGATCTAACATAAACCAAGAGGCCTGACAAAAAAAGCCCCAACAAACCAAGAGCCCACACACCTTCTCTCCAGCTTTGAAGAGAATAATTTTCTCTTCAATGAATGAAGGAAATAGATTTCTTTCCATTATTTTGTTCATGACCAAGACAATAAATAATGCCTTATAAAAGTAATTTGGATTTATCTAAGTAATACTGACTGAAACAATTATTTCTCTTTGCTTACATAATGCAGCAATATAATTACAACATTTATATTGTCCTGGAAAGAGACTCGTAATTTGGTGTGGCAGAAAAGCAAACCAAGCAAATAAGAGGAGGCACAGATCAGCTTGTAACCAGGCAAAATTCAGAAAGACAAAGGCTTGCCCCCACGCAAACCAGAAGTGCCTCAGAAAGTAACTGCAACTTTCATTTGTTAATTTTTACTTTAAGAAAAGCACATTTCTTGATTAGAGTGCAATCATAACACCAAAGCTGCCACTTTGTGAATCAGAACTGGCCTACAGCTATAATTACTACAAACTGAGGAAACATCAGTCCTTGTTTAGTCAAGAATGAGCAAAAGTGCACAAAAATATACCTTGTACATTCAATTAATGTGACTTTCAGTCGACCTTCTGTCAATAGGAAATCCTGTATACAGAGGTCACGATCTTCATATTCATCAGATGGCAATACTTGAAATGGAAAAAATGGCTTGAACCTGAAAAATACAGAAGAAAGTTCTCTTAATTCAAATTACACTAATAACATGAACACACAAAAATAGAAAAAAGGTAACAGGATGATAATGAACCTTTGACAATCTTTAGAAAGAGAAATACTGCCATTCCTACATATTCATTGGTCGAAAGGAATGAGTAGGAGCTACTAAAGCTTTTTGAATGCAGCAGACTGGACAATACAAACAAAAATTGCTTCACAGGAATAGACTGAGTTATATTTACTAGCACTGGTAATTTTGAGGAAGTAGGAAGCTGGTAAAAATAACAGTATGTTTATGGTTGCAAACATGATTTAACACGAGACTCCTATTGCAGTAAATTTCTTATCAGGTCTTCAAGTTCATCTGCATAAACATCACAGCATGGAAAGATGAAAATACGCTAGGACCCTAAAGCTTAAACTTTTTATGACAATGCTTTTGGTGCACCCTAATGAACGTTCACTTTGTTACATAGATTGGTTCTTCTCTCACTTTGTAAAAAACTTTAAGTTGCTCTTCTTAGCTAGTCTTCTTGAATAAAAATAAAGATACAGGTATTCTAAATATTTGCCCTTGAGCATTATTTCCCTCACTGCGGCATGTGATTCACAGGAAAAGCAGTTCATGTTTAAGATAACGTGTGTAGAACACCAACTATCTCACCACATAATTCTCTCTCTTTGATTAGAAAATGCTGAGTTATAAATACCAATTTGTTTTTTAAGTGATAGTGCTCTGGTGTTGGACACAGCCTGATCTGAGGGAGGGAAGGAGGGGGAGAGGCTGCACAGCTGCAGCCCCATCACATGGCTGACACACACAGGCAATCCCGACAGCAAGGGCCACAACCCAGCACTAAGAAAGATATCACAGCATCTGTACTAAAGTTTTTGAAACAAAACAAAACAAAACCAAACCAAAAAAACTGTTACAGAGTATTCCTTCTTTCTGTCTTTATTTATTGCTCTCATTTCCTAGCACTGCCTTGTGCCTTGGTTTCCATCCTCTGTCACTGATGCAGCCTCCCAGCGATTATTTGTGTGGAGATTTACAAATTGCAGGAGAGGAGCAGCACAGCCTGCAGGATGTCTCTGCCATTTCATGAGAAAGAAGTCTTTCATAAGTACTGTTTGCTCAACCATCAGAGGCATCTGCTTGTCACATTCGGAGATCACAATATGTTCAGGAAACAGTCACATGGAGCTGAACTGAAGAGTTTCAGAAAGTCAAATAAATAATTAAGCGTCCTTTAACTGTCAGCACACACTCTGGGAGGGAGCTCCATGCTCTGATTCAAGACACTTCGGTTCTGTACGAGCAACAGCCTTGTACAGAGCCATGAGAAAGACACTTCTTTTGTTCTCTTTGTGAATAAACACAACTCAACACTCCAGCTATTTTCCTGAAATCCAATTCAACTTCTAACTTTAATTTGATTCCAAGTTTCTCCCTCATTAACTCTTTCATGAAGAAAACTATTTTGAAATATGTCACATAAAATACTCGGTTTGAAACACTTTTTTTTTTTAAAGTCTTGTGTATGACAAATATGAGGCTCTTAAATCACTCTGGCCACGGTTTAGGTTTATGAGTATACCACAACCAACTCAAAATATGCCTTGTTCAAGTACTGACTGGTCTGGTATTTTACTCATAGTCTTCCTCTATAGTTCTTAAATTACTGAATTAATAGCGAGCATCACAAGGGTATGGAAGAAACACCAAGATGACCCCTCTATTCTGACTCTGTAACACTTAGTACCACTTCAGGGCCTGGCCACCTCCCCACTCAGACCCACCTCACGTTTCTCGCTTTAAGCACAAGCAAGGGAACCCTGTTCCTGTTAGGAATGATTTTACCCCCTCAAAATACAGACTTAGCTCACATTTTGTTAGGCAGAAGAGTTAGGCAAGTGCACTGGAAAATAACGCCAAGTTTTGAGTGAATAGGTACTTGTAGGCTTGAGGATTTTTAAGCACTAATAAACTGTTTTTCAATTAGTACCAATAACTCCCAAATGCCTTCTCCCAAAATCTGTTAAAAAGATAGTTTTCCATGGGAGCATCAAACTAACAACCACCATTCCGAGCTTCAGAGACTTACTGAAACAAGATTTCTGGCAGGGAAAAGTGACACAGAAGAAGATAGAAGATTCAATAGGTTACCAATTTCTGCAAATATCATGCTTAGAAGTGTTGGTATTTTGAAGGTCTTTCTCTTATGTATGCACACGTTCTGCAGCCTGTTTAACAAGAACAGAAACCTGGACAAATCTATTTTAAATGCTAAAAGTGAGAATTCTTTTAAATACTAAAACCAGAAAAGCAAAATAACAGACTGAAACATTCCAGCAAGGATGCAGACATATCCACCTACGCATTCAAACAAAAACATCATCCTCAAGTGACTTCAGAACAAAGTGTTAGTACAGCACACACTGCATGCCTTTCTGCAGCACAGAATAATGAAATAATCCCCAGAACAAGCCATTTTCCTTGCTAGGTTAAGACAATGTTTAGTTTATTTTTGGTTCCTATTTTCAGAATCCTTTTTATTTTAATTTATACAACAATGAATTAAAGAGAAATTAATTCTAAAATACCAATACAATTATATACAATAATATCTAAAACGCTTAGCAGTGTATGCAGAACTTAGTGCAGCACTAGTTATATTTTCTATAAATATGGGATTAAAAGGCAGTCTCAACATCATGTTTAATTTATAAGCACTTATGTTCACATTCTTATCACCACAACTAATTTGCAAAATCGTTAGCAAAAAAAATGAACACATCACCTATTTCCATTGGCATCAGCAATGTACAAAGAGCTAAATACCCCACATTAAATGCATGTTTAATGTTTGAGTGCTACTCTGAAGCCTGCCAAATTTATATCATAGCACTTATCTATTTAATTTACAGAAAGTTTCCACATTTCCAAAATTAAACATTAGACAAATTACTATTTCCTGTAGATTTCAATTACATATTCGGAAACTGAACTGTTGTCAGAATATTTAAGTGCAAGACAACACTATTTATTTGGAAAGACTTTCACACTGGGAGTTGGTGAACTAATACAGACCCAGATGGGGACTGCTGGTAACAAGGTGGGACCGTTCCCTCGTGTTGTAACACCACACAGAGGAAATCCATGCTCCCAACAGGGTCAGGCATCGCAGACTCTCCCATCTTTTTCTCCATGGTTGAAAAAGCCTGTGAAGCTCCCAGCTTTTAAAAGCAGGGCACACGTTCTTACAGAGCCATCATCCCTCTCCTTTTGTTTGGCAGGACTGCAGCAGGCCAGCAATGGACGCTCTCTCCGCAGAAAGTCTTTAAAAGTGCTTTATATTAAACACTTATAGTGTCTTTTCAACTTGTTTTTAAATTACCAGAGTCCCTCCGCAAACTCATCTTATTTGTCCAAAGGTCTGAAATTCAGACAGCACACTATTAAGAAAATGCTATCTAAAACCTGGCATTAAAATGAAGAGGAATATCCATCAATCAAACTTCACGTGAAATTTTAGCAAGTGAAAAACAACCAACCCTACAGAAACAATATTTAAAAGAAGCTGTAGCGTAGCAAGTGTTTCTTAAAAAGTACTGCAAGCTACAAACAGCAAAAAATAGTCACTTCACACGAGGAATAAGTCAGATGATTACACTGAAAGTAATTAAGATAAAGTTACTCAATTAATATACAGGATTAAAGGTATACACTAGAATAGCACAATACTAACTCTTCCACACACTGTTTCCAGCCACCACAGGCAGTGTCTCCTTGACGTGAAGGACTTCTACGCTCCATTCATGCCAGACCTCAGAGTCACTTCAGTGGCTCATTTGCTCTTCAGTGACTCATTCCCTCTCATCACCACCTCCCTCAAAGTCTAGATCGAAAGTGTTTCCAGAAAAGTCCCAAGCAAATCAAGCTGATTCCCTTCATTTTCAGTGCTTTCAGCCCCTGGATGGGGGGAATTCTCCCATTCGGTTGCCAGTTCTGGAGGCAGAACTCACCAACTTGTTCCAAGTCTGTAATTTGGTGATTTAGTTTTAAATATGTCTGACCTACATTCCCTTTTATTTACATTCACTATTCTGTGATGATTGTTTCATAATCCTTTAGCCAACCTTTAACAGAAAAGAGGACAGAAGTCTTTTATACCTTAGTTTAATTAACCTATTACCCAAATTAACAGCTCCCCTCAGTACCTACTTAAAAAATATTGTTAGTTGCATGAGGAAATCTATTGAGAACTAAAAAAGAAATATTGATTTATCTGGTATGATAACCATATGCTTCTGTGTCTGCTCATTGCATCAGTTAAGAATATCCAGAATCACAGTAAAAAAACCAATAAATTGTTCAGAGCTAAACAGAGACAGGAAAAAAATTCAAAAGCTCTCAGTATTCCATCTCCTACTCGGAGAAGTAGAAACTCTTATGGTTTCATTTCTAAGTGCAGGGGTAGGTGGGATTTTGGAGAACTTTTACTAAGAAGTGAGAATATTTTTCTAGAATAAGTCGTAGGAAAAGTTTTAAATTACTCCCTGGTTTTATAAAGGAAGTGTGGTATCTAAAACAGTGTTTAAAATTACTGAATATCAGTTTAAGACCACATTAAACACTTGTATGATACGAATCCCAGCACTACTCTATTGACATAAAGACTAAATGGTTTCAGGTCTGGGAATTTTTCAGTTACATTAACTGAACATTTGAATTTTAATAAAAAGCAAAAAGATTTTAAACCTCAGAAGACTCAATCAACAAAAAATGCAAGTATCTTTGGCATAAAGCTACTTTGAATGCATTGCAAGTCTTAATTTTCATCTAGAATGTTAAGCAAAATTCTATCACAATCTAAAGAGAGACTGTTTAGTAGATTTCAATTTTGCAAATGCTACTGTATCTGAAGATTCTAGTATCTAAAACAATGTTGAAAGAATAACTGCTGGATTTATTTTCAGTTTGGGAATTAATCAAAAGGTTCAACTAACAACAGAACAGAATATGTCATTTTTAGATTGCCTTTTTCGCCTGATTTACAGAAACACAAGTCAGGCACTTGTAATGTGTGTAAATTTCAAAGAGTGATTGAGACCAGATATTTTAAGATATAAAGAAGTCCTCTGTTCTTACACTGCTTGTAATTTAAGATGAAGTTTTACTTCTACAAAAATTCTAAAATATTACAATCGACTCCTAAAAAGACATGATCACCTTAATAAGATTTTAGAAGTACTTATCAGCTAACATTTACACTTGTCAGGTATTATAATGTAAACAGCTTATATCATTCTTCACACTGAAGATATAAAAATGGAGCTTATCCTTATTTTGAAGAAAAAAAAAATAGTAGCAGCACTCGTTTCTTTATAGATTTTGTTATAGATTTTACAAAAGCAATTCTCCAGCTTCCAGTACTTTCTCAGGGAATAATGCTGCTGAACTGTGTCAGTATTCACACTCAGGGACTTCAACAATTCAAATTATAGCAGATTTCTATAACAAAGACTAATTTCAGCTTTACTCACAACCACGAAAATCTGACTTACAAGCAGCCTGAAAAAACACTGCTATAAGAAAGTGTTTATTTTCTAGGAAGTTTTATGGCAAACTGCAAATCAGATCTAGTAATCCACCCACTGTCTCACAGGATATTCTGCCACACACATGTAGGAGGCTCATACACACAAGTTCTCAATATATGAACAGTCCTTTTGTTTTTTTTAAACCAAGACCTCAAAAGGAAAAAAAAAAGGCAAGGATTTTACTATTGTCTTTTTTCCTTCAAAGAAGTTTCACACATTTCCAGATTCTTAAACTACAGTCTTCTTTCTTCTCAGTAACTCTGAGGTATATCTTGAATTAAACACTTGAGACAAGACACTTCTCAAACTTCAATTTGTTCTTGACTTCCACAAGAACAAATAAAAGAATAAATGCAAACAGTCTAGTAGCTTCTCCAAAAAAGATCGTAAATTATTTCCTGCTTACATGACAGAAATTGCAAATACCACATGGACAGTCTTAAAAGTATGGTTTTACTGTCTGTATTGAAATAGCCACAGGTAAAAAAATCAATCTTACCAAAATTTCTTTCAGCACAAACCAGATCAACTTGACCACGTGCATACTTTTTTGCATTTCAAGAACACTAGCTTCCCAAATTCTAAATTCCAGAAGTACTGAAACAGCTTTGTTAACTCAATGTAGTCAATGTCTGTTTGTTTAATCCCTGAGTTTTCAGGTTCTGTTGATTCAAATTAAGGGATTAAAATCCTGCTGTAATTCAGACAGGATAAAGACAAAATTTCCCTGTCTAACCAAAAGGCATGAGTTGTGGCTTTGCTCTAAATGGGACAGAAAATATGGAATGTGCTTACATTCACATAGAGCTGAAAGAGGTTTAGCAACCAGCTTTTAGGCATTCAAGGAAAACAGCAGCAGGAAAAGAAAAAAACCAAATAACAAAAAATAGAAAGCACACACATACACAAAAGTAAATAAACCCAAGCCACCCCAAAACTCTATCTTTAGCCAGCTAGATTAGAGATTGGTCCCAGTGACTAATACTAGGCAAACATTAGGTGTTGCTCACTTCAGCAGAACGTTCTCCCATAAGGAAGTCACAAGCCTCTACAAACATCACCTGTCTACAATCCTGGTTAGAGCAAAAAGATGACAATGTTCTATGAGACGTCTAAGCTCTGAACATGACTCGCTCATTGAGCTGAAGCATTTTAAACCTGTGCTCTAAACCCTAGCCTACATCCATGTGAAAAAAATGACATCTCTTAGGCTGCTTAAACAGAAAACAACTGTCTCACTGCTGAAAGCAGTCTCTGACAGCTGTAAACCAAAAGTGAAAAAATATTTGTATCTGTTGTGAATTCTAGGCAAGAGAGCTTCCCAAGGTTTATCCTCACTCCTCCAGTTAGTCCTAAAAATGCTCGAACTGTGGAAGCTTCTCCTCAATCTACATTTATCCAGTCACTTCTGACAAGACAGAAGATGCTCCAATTCACAGCCTGGGAGCTCGGGCTTAGTAACAGCATTTTCAAAGCCGAGATGACTGACAGCTCACCCTGAAGCTGCAAGCAGCAGTCATTCTGGTCCTGGTTTTCAGAGAGCTCAGGGACTGCAGTGGTGGGGAGGGCACAAAGGGACCCGGGGACACACCATGGCCATGTACTAGCCAGCTGTCCCCCAAGCGAAGATGACACCACGGGCAAGTCACAGCATTTTATTAATAGACCCACACTGTAAACAGGATCAAATAACAGAGAAGCTCAGTCTAGACATGACCTGTGGCACCACTGTTGACAATCAAACACAGGAAGGGTTTGTGAGATTAATTAACAGGAAGGATTCCTGCACTTTCCAAAGCCTGCATCCCTCATGGCAAGTTACAGTTGGTACTTGTGATTACATTTAATAGAATCAGCTGCTCCAATTAGTATAACCTTTTCCTACCAACATCATCAGAAATTTGGATACTTCCTCTAATTTGCCTTTCATTCAGAGGAACAGAGGAAAAGAAAAGAAATCTGAGCTTTTGTAGTATTGTTTTAAAACAATACCACTGCCTAACACTGCTGTTCCCACCCCACCTCCCTTTCTAATTCACTGGGCTCTTTGCTCGGAAACATTAGGCTTGTTTTGTTTCTTCTAACATATTGCATCAAGTTTTGTTAACAAGTATGCAGTTATTCTTAAAAAAACCCATCCCAAACCAACAAAAAACCACCCAACTGTTGAAGTTTTCAGGGTCATTTCCCCTGGTCAATTACTGAGGAACTTCACCGAGCCCGATCACTCAGAGATGATCCAAACACCACCAGGAAGCCCTGGGCCATGTCACTGCAAGACTGCGATCTTCCATTTCTACTCTTCCTACTCGAGCTTAGGCAAACAGGAATAATGATTTAATAATGGTTTAAGCCATGTACTACACAAATGACATTCATGAAAAGGCTCATTTTAATTTTTACTTCTCAATGGGTGGCATAATTTTAAAAAGCTGCTTTTTTTTTATTTAAAGCATAAGTTCAAGTATTTTACATAGCTGGTAGTAGTTATTACCAGTATTACTATCATTGCACTGGCAAACACCACATAATCTTGTACTTAATGCCATTACAAAAGTAGATTGTAATATTTGTACATATTTCCTTCTGAATGAGCATTTTTTATAGCAATGAAAAACACCGATGCAGGAAAATATCTGGCTTAGCATTAAGTCTCAGCTAAGAAAGTCAACAACAAAGTATGTAAGTGTTATGATTTCCATTAGATATCCACAGATAATTTTTAAATATTGGACAGAAAGTAAGAAACAATTTTTAAAAATTTGCATCTCAAAGCGTCCCTGTAAGTTTTTCAGCTAGAGCAACAAAAAATTGCCAAAAAATTAATTCCCAAATGATTATCCTAATTTAATTTTACGCTAGTCATATCTGGCAATTAATTACTGCCTTTGAGTATGTGTAACAGTCTGATTAACTATCATCAGCTGATCACGGTAATACACACTCTATTTCAGATGAGCTTTATGACATCTGGTAAGCCTTCAAAAATGTGTGAACTGTATTGCTGTAGTAGAATTCCTGTATTTTTCATTACATGAAACAGCTTTCATGGAAGGGGCTGGGGACACTGCTCCTCACAGGCCATTCTGTTGAACTCCAGCAGTACTGAACAGGGGAATTAAGATGTTATGAAAGTAAGTTGTACCCAATAGTTAAGGCTAAAATGAATTAGAGCAGCTAGCAGGGAAAAAAAAAAAACAAACAAAAAAAAACCAGACCAAGTAGCTCTCCAGAGCCCGACTCAGGGTTGAACACAATTTCTGCAGTTTTTTTACCTCACAAAATTTAAGCTTTTCCCTCTCTCTTCTTCTCTGCTATGCCCAGCAGCTCCTGGCAGAAAACGCTGCCAGGCTCCAGCTGGGTCCTGCTGCAAACAGAGTCCTGAGAGAACTCAACTCAGTCAGGGCTCCACAAAGTAGGAGTCCTTCCAGAAGGAAGGATGCTGAGGGAAGCAGATGCACCCAAATGGCTTTGGGCAGGTGTGATGTAGCAGTCTTCATCATCACATTGGATCATTGCTTTCTTCTGGCTGAAAGGATAGTTTGAGATCATCACACAAAGGTTTCTGTAGTTCCATGATTCAGGGACTTTTTTAGCAGACTGGGGTGACACAAATTATCTACTAACGTAACCTATCTATGTGGGTTGCTAATTTCTCTCCATACTCATTTTAGAAAATAAAACTTATTAATCCTAGAAGAAGTGTTAAAAAGTCTTTGACTATACTCTAAAGAAAAAATAATATCAAGAACACCCAAATGTTGAAACAGTTTTAAATCAAACAAGTGTGAACATGAACTGTAAACACAGGAGCACATTGGGTGACTTTAGGCAATCTCTGCAGGAATGCAGAATAAGCAGTTTCCCACAGAAAGCCAGAACATGAAAGGACTAGCTCCAATAGTGAATCCAGCAGCTTGAGCCTCAGCTTCACCAGCACTGCACTGCTCTACCCCACTAAAACCCACTGTCCTTACCCAGGCTGCTTTTAAGAGCTTTCTGATCAGGTGTCGTTTGCCAATAAAAGATTAACTTTCTCACGCATTTAATATATAAATAGGTTCTACAAAAAAGGCTCCTATATTTTTCCATCAAATGAGCTACTGAGAGCTGCATTAGCTACACATCTTTACAGGTAAATTCTGTGTGTTTGTTCCCTGAAGTAATTTCTTTCAGGAAAAACCCAGTGTTCAGTTCTGTGTGACAGGTGGGGGACAGTAATCATACTATCTATGCACAGAGTCTAAAAATCATCAGCCTGTAGAAGGTGGTCCAGAATAGCCCAATTCTAGTGCCTGAACACACTTACCTGCTCCACCAGAACCAAACCAACACATTTCTTAGGTGCCTACAGTTCAGTAAAGTTATCAGCTCCTATATGATCCATATTTTGAAATAAGTTACCTTTCAAAAAATAAACACTACTACTGCTTATTTCATATTTTATTTAAATGCACTGAAAGCAACACAAATTAGGACAACTGAATAAAAAGATCCACATTCGTGTTCACTGAGCAGCATGACCAGTTCAAGATCAGACTCCAGATGAACAGAAATGTAGTCTCAAGGCTGGTGCATGCAAAACACCATCAAGTACTAAACAAATCTTAGCAGGTTTTTCACAGTTTTTATTCACTATCCACATGAAAGTTCATTGAAGGACTAAGAGAAGTAACTTCTAATACAAACCAGCAAAGGATTAAATGAGGTAATTTCCATTATTATTGTATAGTGTTTTATACACTGTTGCAAGGAAGAAAAGTTGAAGGAGGTCCTATTTTCATGTCAGAAAATGAATAACAGAATGAGCATAATACCAATTATGCTGCAAAGGCAGATACTAATCACCAAAACTTATTCCTTTATGTTTTCATCCATCTCTCTCTCCAACTGAGATTTTTTCCTTTGTCCCTGACTATACTTCTGGTCTCCCTATTTTTTGTCTAATCCATCTCGAGTCAGTGATGTGTTAGTTCCTCACCCCTGCAGGTAAGAATAGAAAACGTAAGATCTGTTGACTAGCCACAGAAAAAGGCTCACTCTTAAGCTGAAAAGAATGCCACCTGTATACTGGGAAATGTCTGGTATGTAGCTGGGCACTCATTAAATCTGACTTTACAACAAAAAAGTTTCAAACTGGCATTCTTTCAGAATTTGATCTTTCCAGAGTGAAAACTCATGAAGTACTGGAGCTGGAGAAGATGACTAAAAATGTTTCAACACCCTTAGAACCAATGGATTTGAACTTGCTAGCTACTAACATTTACATACATATATTGTACTATATAATTTCATACAATCTGAAGTAACTTGTACTTAGTGACCCTCCAGAAATTATGTATGCCTGAGATGGAGCCCTCCCAAAATAAAACAGTAAAAAGCGCTGCACTACAAAAAGCTTCCTTCTACACATGTAGCACCCTCGGAAAAAAAAGAAAATAATTGCTGTTGTGAGGTTTGGTTCTGTTTACTGTGTGTCAGGTTGCCTACAGATCCATTTATCCAATTCCTGTAAGACTAAGAAAAATTGCTTGTCCGTGCAATTCTAAGACAATCTTCCAAGCATGAAACTACTGTCTACAGACAGATCTACTGAGTCAAATTATCACCACTTTGCCATTAGCAAAATAGTCTGTGCTGGCATCATTCAGAGCAGCACCTCTGGGACAGTCTGCAAATCACAGCGCTGCTTTACCATCAATTTTTGCAGAGCAGAAAAGGACTCAGATCCTGGGGGCTTTTTTAATGCTTTCGTACATCAGAAGAGTTTTGTACCTAGAATAGGCATGGTGTTAAAAAAAACCCCAAAAACAATAAATAAAACCAACAAACAAACCACCCTTCTTTCCTTTCAGAAGCAGTAGGAATGAGAACTTCAAACAGGGTGTCTTACGGATTTAACTAGAGAGATTCAAATCAACTACAGCAGAAATCCACTCAAAAAGAAAAACCCTCCCTTTGCAGCAGCTACACTGAAAGGTCTCTGAAGCAAAGACACGCTCACAATCCCAAGCTCTGATTATTTCTGGTACGCCTGCATATAGCCTCATCATATGAATAATACATTCTTTTTTAATTTTATACTTTTTCCAATACCTCCATTTCCTCATCATGAAGTAATTTCTATTGTAAAACACATTTCAAATCAATAGCTATTTACATTACTTCTAGGCTTAAGTTTTGCCAAAAATAGGAAACTACTATGTAACTCTCAAATTGCATTCTATAATGGTAAGTAAAAAGAGGTTTGTCTAATTGTTCTTCCCAGAGAAATTCAATACAGCCCCAGCTTCTAAATAAAGCATAAAACTATTTAACATGACTAAATACATTACAAATGATCAGTTCTAAGGATAATTCATGTTGGAAGCGACCAGAGGAGGTCATCTAAACACCCAGTATAGAAATGGTAGAAGCAATGCTTTGTGAGAATACTTCTAAAAAAAAAGAAAGTTATTTCCCTCAGTGGTAGCATGCATCAAAATAAAGCAAATATAGTTTCTCAAAGCAGGCTAGTATCAATACAAAATATTTGGGTTTTTTTAATGTAACAAACTGAGAAACAATGTGTTCCTAAAATATACAGAACTGACCCACACTTAGGCAACGCCTGGCCTGCTTAGAATCTGAACGGATGAACTTGCAAGATGTTTAATTTTGGAAAAAAAAGGCAGCTGTCAGGTTTTTTTATATCATTACTTAAGAAACATCAGGAAGTTAAATTTTGGCAGAAAAAGGACTTTACACATACATAACAGGCTTTCTATTGACATTATGGCAAAGTGTATTTTTATTGCCTAGAGGGAACCCAAAACCCAAACCACTCCAAAATCTAAAAGCAAGATCAGGAGCTGTGCAAAGAGCAAAAATACACCCAGCTATTAAGAACAGGCTGGACACAGCATAATCAGTGTACTGATTAACCTGAGGTGAGGGGGGGCATAGCGAGGTTGTCACCATAAGCAGCTTAATGAAAGGTTAATGAGCAAGGTACAGCTCAATAGAGAACTAACACAGATGGACCCATGACTACTGCAACAGCACCACCAAGCAAGGAGACAGACACCTGAAATAGTCCTTTGTGCCTCTAAATCCTAAACATGCCACAGCAATGCAAGGAACTGCAGCTTAGTGTTAACCACTTTAATAGCCACCATTAAAAGGACATGATAAGGTTAAAACCAACATGAACAGTGTCTATAGCATTAAAGAACTGTTTGAGTGCATACAGTGAAAAACCAAAGGCTGGACTGAGGTCACAAGATAAACTCTACTTTGTGCTGACAGTATTCACTGCCTTGCTCTACTAAAAGAAACCCACATGAAAAATCCAGTGTCAAGTCAAGCCGTGCAGATGCAAGACTGACTGAACACAGTTCCTGAGAGTGCCAGCATGAGAGATTTGGGGACAATAAGACACAGCTGGTGGGTCAGTGGCCACTGCAGAACACCAAGAGTTGATACCACAACCAACCCACAGGGAAGTCAAGGCTTTCCATGCTCATTCTCAAGCTCCACCCACTGGTCAATGTATCTTAGCACTAAAAAAAAGGGTAATTTAAAAAGTTAATTCAAGTCAAAATAGAGTTTGGAGCATTTAAAGTCAAATAAATGATACCTACAATTAATCATTAGGGCTAATAATAAAAAAGAAATAATATTAACTCACAGTTATTTTGTTTCTCAAAAATGCAATATAACTCATGTGTACCAGAAAAGAAAAAAGGTTGTATTAGATCTTCTTCACATCTGAACAAGACACTGCTCTGACATATCAAAATGTTTGCAGAAAAGCTGTTTGCATTTCTATTACAAAGCAACAAATACATTAACTATAATGCATAACTACTGCTATTATCAATAGAATTGCACAAATCCTTTATCAATAATAACAAAAAAGAAAAACCCAGAGTACCATTCACTGGATTTTAACATCAGCCTTACATACAGGGATTTACTCAAAGATAGCAATTCCCATTCAATGGTAGGGCAGCTACAAAACAGGGTGTTTTGCCAGACACAAACACATTTATTAAAGAGACAGAGAAAAGTGATTACATGCTATTAGAGTAAAACACAAATTACTACTTATTTGTTTAGACACAAAGTGCATCCCTTCTTTTTCAGTGAGTAGAAAATTGCTTTTATGGAGAAAAACGTGTATAAAATGCCAGACAAATTTTAAATGCACTTACTAGGCTACACTGCCTTTCCCTATAGACTCTTAGGAGTGCAGAAGGAATGCAAGATGCCTTTTCCTACTTTCAAGGTACAGTTATGCAGATCACACAAAGTCAGTCCTAGAAGGGGATGATACAAAATATGATCTTACTCATCATCGCTCTGCTGCATAAATTTTGTACCTAACTGGAAAGAATACAAAGTACTTCTGTAGTAATTTGGCTGTAGCAACAGACAGCACACATACAAATATACATTTTTTAAATACAGTATTTTATAACTAAATAACAGAGGAGGCCAGGATCTGTAACACAAGATTAGTTACAGGATGTTCAAAATCAACTACTGGTAAAAGTTCTCTTCTTATGTCATTCACTACCCAGTAATAATCTCTGGAAGTTGCCTAACACAAAAGACAAAGAAAAGGGCGGATTTTTATGTGCTAATTAACACCTGGAAACAAGATAGAACTCTTTTGTGGACTTCAGTGTGGAAGCCAAGGAGTAGCAAAGTGCCCCTTTTAGCCAGATGAAGAGAGAACTCCTCACACTCCAAGTGCTTTTGTTCACAACGTTGTAATCACTGCTATTCAAAGTTTTATTTACAAAGTTAACTGAGCAAGAGTAGGGAGACATCAAAAAGGTTTTGAACTACACATTGAAGCAAATACTATGTACTTAAAGACATATAGGCAATAGGAAAAAGATTGGGAGAGAATAATCACATTGTGTGTAGATGAGAAACCCTTAGGCTTTGAGTAAGGTAACAGGTTATTAAGCAGTTGCGAAACTCCTGACTTTCTCCTATACATCCTTCACTAAGAAATATATGAGCATACCATAATCCCAAATCCAATGTAATCCTACAATTCTGTTTGAAGCATCAAGTTTTGCATCTTATCAGCAAGGGAACTGATTTTCCCAACCAGTTCTCAGTGACACCTGAGCTCTCAGCTCTGCTACCACCTAAGAGTGTATTGTTACGACCCAGCTATTACCAAGCCTGGGGATTCACCTGCCTAAACTCAGGTGGGACATGCTGGTGAAGAATCTGTAGTTTCTGTCTGTGTTCCACAAAACCTTGGGCCACTGTGGACAGCTCAAGGTTCCCACCTGAAGCTTTAAAGGCTATGTTCTGGACAGCTGGGACACCAGTGACCCAATCTTCCTTCCTTAGGACAATTCCATTAATGTGCACTGAGCTTTGTGTCCTGCCTGCCCCCTTCACAACACGGGGGGTTGAAATGATGCGTTCAGTGCATGGCGTAAAATGTAAAGGTCAAAAGCATCATATCAGAGTTGGACACTGTTTCACTGAACACAGCAGGCTACCAGCCCACTACCTAGTGTGAAAATCAGCTATGATACTGCATTCTCCTCTGAAGCATTCATAAATTCCCAACTCCTTTAACTAAAGAGAACATTTTAAGTTAACAGTTAATTCTTATTCGTTTTATAATTATTTATGCTTCATATATTATTCTTAGTGTCAGTTACCTTCTATCATCACACTTCTCATTTCTGTCTCAGACTCTGCACTCTGCTTCTTTCCTTATTTGCCCTTCCAGCCCCTCTAAGGTATCAGTGGCTCACACATGCCTCACTCCTTCTTTCTAGTAGCAGAAAGTTTGAGAAACACGTGGAAAATTTACTATCTCCAACTAAATGATGAGAACACCTACTGTCCACGTGCATCTCTCAGAGGCAAAGTGAAGATGTCTGTCTTCATCTGCTGAAGGGGAGGAGCACGTCATCACTGGTTGCACAGGAACCCTAAAAATTCGTCTAGGGAGTGCAGAGTTCATTTGTTCTTTCCAGGTATGCTGAGAGTGCTGACCCTGCACCACGACTGTGCTATCCCAGCCTCTCCTTCAGGCTCTTCTCCCCAGTTTACAGCTTCACTCTTTCCAAAATAGTAAGAGAATGGAAGCAAACTTGCTCTCAAACAGCTTCCCTGCTGTCCAGGGGTTGCTCTCTTCTGGAGAGCAATTCAGTACCTCAGAATTTTAAAGGACCACTACGTTACTAAAATAAAATACTTATTGCCCTGATATTTTAAAAATCCACTTTCGTGAGAGCACTTATAAATTCAATTGCAGAGGAACCAGCTGAAAAGGCTTCAAAAATTACACCACTACAAAGCTAATTACACTTCAAAATTCAAACAGGCATTTTCAGTTACTCATCCCTCACGAATTTCAGGGAAAAGGCTTATTGCAGAAGAATGTAGTAAACAAACCTAAAATCCTTACTTAACATGTAACAAAAGCTACAAAGAACAAGCAAAAGAGAAAGGAAACATAGTATCCTGAAGAGTTGTAAGACACAACAGAAAGGAAACATAGTACCTGAACAGAGGTAAAGCATTTAATATCAGTATCAGAGGACAGAAACAAAGCAAATATGCCTGTTGCCACTTCTGCTACAGAAGTGCGCATTTCATTATACCCACTATAACGCAATCTGTGCTGCAGTGTGTGCATTTGTAAAAGAAAACATAGAAAAAAACCCCAAAAACCCAAAAGGTCCCCCGAACTTTTATTTACCACAGCAGTGGCATATTTCTCTTATCAACCCTCAGACTTCACCCAAAATTACTGAAGGAATTAAGCAGACCAGAGAAAAAGCGGACTGCCTATATCATGGGATCTCAAAAGTATTCCTTAGAGAGTGAACTCTACCCTTCCTGATATTAAGTAATAATCACCTCACCTCTATAGGTAAGCATCAGCCACAAGTCTTGCCTGGTGGCTCACCAGTGGCAGAAGCTTGGGAGAACAGCCCAAACCCACGCACTCTCCATGGAGCCATCCTCCTACTTCTTCCAAAGAGGGGTATCATGGTCCTATTGTCACGCACCTGACAAGATCCCAATACCTTTTATACATACTAATCCTGCCATTTAGTTACACCCAGATGAGGGCATGTCACAACCTCACTGTGCAATTGCTTCTTCATCTGTTATAAACGGAAAATGATCCTTCCATTCAAGGAAAGCTTCTGCCAGCAGACAAGCAACGTACCGTGCTAAATACCCATTAAGAGCAAAGCAGCAATTCTGCTGCACACCACCCAAAGTAATGCTGAGGACGCAGGACAACTCACCTGATTTTATAATTGGGTAAGGTGTGCTTGCGCTTAATTACTTTCTTGAACTGGTTCACTATGATGGAAGTGAGCTGAGGCATGGGCCTCCCTTCAAACTGCGACTTCACCTCAAAGAGTACCACGGGGTCGTCCATAAAAGAGAAGAACCAGTGCGTGAAGGGCAGGCGAGTGAAGACCAGCTTCAGCTTCCCCATCACCCGGGAGATCTTTACGAACAGGTAGGCCGACTTGCCGAACACCAGGTCGGCATCGATGGCCAGGTGGAAGCCACCATTGTACTCCAGGTCTACCTCAAAGCCCAGCTCCTCGGGACAGCCCTCCTCATTGCAGACCACCGGCCGGATGAGCTTCACGGACTTGAAGACAGGCAGGACATCGCCGAGAGAGACCTCCCTAAGGCTGAGCCCCTCCAGCACCTTCCCTGTCATCTTGGCCTGGAGCAGCTCCTCGAACTCCACCTTGATCTTCTTGATGACCCAGTCCCTGACCAGGGCAGTGTCCCTGAGCTCCCTGAAGAGGAAGAGGAAGATGGCATTGAGGAAGTGGCACGTCTCCTCGCGGGAGGAGGGGGCTGGAGGGGGCTCCGGCTGCTGCTGCGGCGGCGGCGGCGGCTGCTGCTGCTTGGGGCCGGGCTCGGGCCCCGGGGCGGCGGCGGGCGCGGAGGCCGGGGCCGGGCTGGGGG